>JAKUCM010001526.1:0-23619 GCA_023374145.1 Lepidium sativum
GAGAGAGAGAGAGATGGCTTTCTTCGACAAAAGATCTCATATGGTGTCCGATCTTTTATAGCTCTCGTAGCAATTATTATCAAGAGATATGTTGACTGTCTTACCGCTTCTCTCCAAAGATAATTTGGCATATGCATATGCTTCATCATGCTTCTTGACAACTCATTAACGGTCTATTACCTTCCTGTAAACTGATGGCTCCATGCTACATTTTTTGAACTTAAGTCTTTTAAGTACTTGATTCAACTTGATGTTCCAAGCTTTTAGTGCTTATTTCAACCTATACAAGGCTTTCTTGAGTTTATAGATTTTTTCTTCACTTCCTTTCACCTCAAATCCCTCTGGTTGTGTGACAGAAATTATCTCCTTAAGATCTCCATTAAGAGAAACCGTTTTCACGTCAAAATGATGTATCTCCCAGCCATTTGATGCTTATTGAATAATATGAAGCTTAATTGTTTTAAGTCTTGCAACGAGTGCAAACACTTCTTCATAAGCTATTCCATGTTTTTGCACGTATCCTTTAGTAACAAGTCTTTACTTGTACTTGTTGATGCTGCCATCGGAATTTTGTTTAATTTTGAATGCCCATTTTAGTCTGATGGGCTTGACACCTTCCTGGAGATCCTCGAGTTCCCAAGTCTAATTCTTGACAATAGACCCAATATCATCTTCACAAGCCAGAATCCATACATTTAATTCCTTTTCTTCTTTGAAATTATACATACATCATCCAAACACAATAGTAGCTTTTCCTTCAACCTCAGACAACAAAACGTAATCATCAAGATGTTTTGGTCTTGAAATTTCCCTTTGCGATTGGTGCAAAACAACATCGGACCCGTGGGTTCTCTTCTTCCTTGTTCATGGGATAAAGTCTCATCCTTGTCTTTGTCTTTGAATCTAATCTCTTCTTGTTCTTGATTATCATCACCATCAAATATAATATATGTCTCACTACCACATATCAAAATCTCAAAGGTTCCAACTTGACTCTCCTCCGAAACTTTGGGATTCCAATTCCAACTTTTTGATTCATCAAACACACCATCTCTAATTACCACAATCTTTTGAGAAAATCGGATCAAGTAGTTGATAAGCCTTAGATCTGGGATCACTTCCAAGATGTACGAATATATGAGATCTATCTTCAAGTTTCTTCAAGTGTGGAACATGAACCTTAGTGTATCCGATGCATCTAAAGATTTGGAGATGATCGAGTTTTGGCTATTTTTGACGAAAGATCTCATATGGTGTCCGATCTTTGATAGCTCCCGTAGCAATTATTATCAAGAGATATGTTGAGTGCCTTACCGCTTCTCTCCAAATATAATTTGGCATATGCATATGCTTCATCATGCTTCTTGACAACTCATTAACGGTCTATTACCTTCCTGTAAACTGATGGCTCCATGCTACATTTTTTGAACTTAAGTCTTTTAAGTACTTGATTCAACTTGATGTTCCAAGCTTTTAGTGCTTATTTCAACCCATACAAGACTTTCTTGAGTCTATAGATTTAGTCTTCACTTCCTTTCACCTTAAAGCCCTCTGGTTGTGTGACATAAATGGTCTCCTTAAGATCTCCATTAAGAAATACCGTTTTCACGTCAAAATGATCTATCTCCCAGCCATTTGATGCTGATAGATTAATATGAAGCTTAATTGTTTTGAGACTTGCAACCAGTGCAAACACTTCTTTATAAGCTATTCCATATTTTTCCACATATCCTTTAGCAACAAGTTTTGACTTGTACTTGTTGATGCTACCATCGGAATTTTGTTTGATTTTGAATGCCCATTTTAGTCTGATGGGTTTGACACCTTCCGGGAGATCCTCGAGTTCCCAAGTCTAATTCTTGACAATAGACCCAATATCATCTTCACAAGCAAGAATCCATACATTTAATTCCTTTTCTTCTTTGAAATTTATACATACATCATCCAAACACAATAATAGCTTTTCCTTTAACCTCAGACAACAAAACGTAATCATCAAGATGTTTTGGTCTTGAAATTTCCCTTTGCAATTGGTGCAAAACTACATCGGACTCGTGGGTTCTTGTCTCTTGTTCCTTGTTCATGGGATAAAGTCTCCTCCTTGTCTTTGTCGTCAAATCTAATCTCTTCTAGTTCTTGATTATCATCACCATCAGATATAATATATGTCTCACTACCACATATCATAATCTCAAAGGTTCCAACTTGACTCTCCTCAGAAACTCTGGGATTCCAATTCCAACTCTTCGTTTCATTAAACACAACATCTCTAATTACCACAATCTTTTGAGAAATCGGATCAAGTAGTTGATAAGCCTTAGATCCGGGATCAGTTCCGAGATGTACGAGTATACGAGAACTATCTTCAAGTTTCTTCAAGTGTGGAACATGAACCTTAGTGTTTCTGATGTATCTAAAAATTTGGAGATGAATGAGTCTTGGCTTTCTTCGACGAAAGATCTCATATGGTGTCCGATCTTTTATAGCTCTCGTAGCAATTATTATCAAGAGATATGTTGACTGTCTTACCGCTTCTCTCCAAAGATAATTTGGCATATGCATATTCTTCATCATGCTTCTTGACAACTCATTAACGGTCTATTACTTTCCTGTAAACTGATGGCTCCATGCTATATTTTTTGAACTTAAGTCTTTTAAGTACTTGATTCAACTTGATGTTCCAAGCTTTTAGTGCTTATTTCAACCTATACAAGGCTTTCTTGAGTTTATAGATTTTTTCTTCACTTCCTTTCACCTCAAAGCCCTCTGGTTGTGTGACATAAATTATCTCCTTAAGATCTCCATTAAGAGAAACCGTTTTCACGTCAAAATGATGTATCTCCCAGCCATTTGATGCTTATTGAATAATATGAAGCTTAATTGTTTTAAGTCTTGCAACGAGTGCAAACACTTCTTCATAAGCTATTCCATGTTTTTGCACGTATCCTTTAGTAACAAGTCTTTACTTGTACTTGTTGATGCTGCCATCGGAATTTTGTTTAATTTTGAATGCCCATTTTAGTCTGATGGGCTTGACACCTTCCTGGAGATCCTCGAGTTCCCAAGTCTAATTCTTGACAATAGACCCAATATCATCTTCACAAGCCAGAATCCATACATTTAATTCCTTTTCTTCTTTGAAATTATACATACATCATCCAAACACAATAGTAGCTTTTCCTTCAACCTCAGACAACAAAACGTAATCATCAAGATGTTTTGGTCTTGAAATTTCCCTTTGCGATTGGTGCAAAACAACATCGGACCCGTGGGTTCTCTTCTTCCTTGTTCATGGGATAAAGTCTCATCCTTGTCTTTGTCTTTGAATCTAATCTCTTCTTGTTCTTGATTATCATCACCATCAAATATAATATATGTCTCACTACCACATATCAAAATCTCAAAGGTTCCAACTTGACTCTCCTCCGAAACTTTGGGATTCCAATTCCAACTTTTTGATTCATCAAACACACCATCTCTAATTACCACAATCTTTTGAGAAATCGGATCAAGTAGTTGATAAGCCTTAGATCTGGGATCACTTCCAAGATGTACGAATATATGAGATCTATCTTCAAGTTTCTTCAAGTGTGGAACATGAACCTTAGTGTATCCGATGCATCTAAAGATTTGGAGATGATCGAGTTTTGGCTATTTTTGACGAAAGATCTCATATGGTGTCCGATCTTTGATAGCTCTCGTAGCAATCATTATCAAGAGATATGTTGAGTGCCTTACCGCTTCTCTCCAAATATAATTTGGCATATGCATATGCTTCATCATGCTTCTTGACAACTCATTAACGGTCTATTACCTTCCTGTAAACTGATGGCTCCATGCTACATTTTTTGAACTTAAGTCTTTTAAGTACTTGATTCAACTTGATGTTCCAAGCTTTTAGTGCTTATTTCAACCCATACAAGACTTTCTTGAGTCTATAGATTTAGTCTTCACTTCCTTTCACCTTAAAGCCCTCTGGTTGTGTGACATAAATGGTCTCCTTAAGATCTCCATTAAGAAATACCGTTTTCACGTCAAAATGATCTATCTCCCAGCCATTTGATGCTGATAGATTAATATGAAGCTTAATTGTTTTGAGACTTGCAACCAGTGCAAACACTTCTTTATAAGCTATTCCATATTTTTCCACATATCCTTTAGCAACAAGTTTTGACTTGTACTTGTTGATGCTACCATCGGAATTTTGTTTGATTTTGAATGCCCATTTTAGTCTGATGGGTTTGACACCTTCCGGGAGATCCTCGAGTTCCCAAGTCTTAATTTTCTTGACAATAGACCCAATATCATCTTCACAAGCAAGAATCCATACATTTAATTCCTTTTCTTCTTTGAAATTTATACATACATCATCCAAACACAATAATAGCTTTTCCTTTAACCTCAGACAACAAAACGTAATCATCAAGATGTTTTGGTCTTGAAATTTCCCTTTGCGATTGGTGCAAAACTACATCGGACTCGTGGGTTCTTGTCTCTTGTTCCTTGTTCATGGGATAAAGTCTCCTCCTTGTCTTTGTCGTCAAATCTAATCTCTTCTAGTTCTTGATTATCATCACCATCAGATATAATATATGTCTCACTACAACATATCATAATCTCAAAGGTTCCAACTTGACTCTCCTCAGAAACTCTGGGATTCCAATTCCAACTCTTCGTTTCATTAAACACAACATCTCTAATTACCACAATCTTTTGAGAAATCGGATCAAGTAGTTGATAAGCCTTAGATCCGGGATCAGTTCCGAGATGTACGAGTATACGAGAACTATCTTCAAGTTTCTTCAAGTGTGGAACATGAACCTTAGTGTTTCTGATGTATCTAAAAATTTGGAGATGAATGAGTCTTGGCTTTCTTCGACGAAAGATCTCATATGGTGTCCGATCTTTTATAGCTCTCGTAGCAATTATTATCAAGAGATATGTTGACTGTCTTACCGCTTCTCTCCAAAGATAATTTGGCATATGCATATTCTTCATCATGCTTCTTGACAACTCATTAACGGTCTATTACCTTCCTGTAAACTGATGGCTCCATGCTACATTTTTTGAACTTAAGTCTTTTAAGTATTTGATTCAACTTGATGTTCCAAGCTTTTAGTGCTTATTTCAACCTATACAAGGCTTTCTTGAGTTTATAGATTTTGTCTTCACTTCCTTTCACCTCAAAGCCCTCTGGTTGTGTGACATAAATTATCTCCTTAAGATCTCCATTAAGAAAAACCGTTTTCACGTCAAAATGATGTATCTCCCAGCCATTTGATGCTTATTGAATAATATGAAGCTTAATTGTTTTAAGTCTTGCAACTAGTGCAAACACTTCTTCATAAGCTATTCCATGTTTTTGCACATATCCTTTAGTAACAAGTTTTTACTTGTACTTGTTGATGCTGCCATCGGAATTGCGTTTGATTTTGAATGCCCATTTTTGTCTGATGGGCTTGACACCTTCCTCGAGATCCTCAAGTTCCCAAGTCTAATTCTTGACAATATACCCAATATCATCTTCACAAGTAAGAATCCATACATTTAATTCCTTTTCTTCTTTAAAATTTATACATACATCATCCAAACACAATAGTAGCTTTTCCTTCAACCTCAAACAACAAAACATAATCATCAAGATGTTTTGGTCTTGAAATTTCCCTTTGCGATTGGTGCAAGACTACATCGGACCCTGTTTTCTCGTCTCTTCTTCCTTGTTCATGGGATAAAGTCTCATCCTTGTCTTTGTGTTTGAATCTAATCTCTTCTAGTTCTTGATTATCATCACCATCAGATATAATATATGTCTCACTACCACATATCATAATCTCAAAGGTTCCAACTTGACTCTCCTCAGAAACTCTGGGATTCCAATTCCAACTCTTCGTTTCATTAAACACAACATCTCTAATTACCACAATCTTTTGAGAAATCGGATCAAGTAGTTGATAAGCCTTAGATCCGGGATCAGTTCCGAGATGTACGAGTATACGAGAACTATCTTCAAGTTTCTTCAAGTGTGGAACATGAACCTTAGTGTTTCTGATGTATCTAAAAATTTGGAGATGAACGAGTATTGGCTTTCTTCGACGAAAGATCTCATATGGTGTCCGATCTTTTATAGCTCTCGTAGCAATTATTATCAAGAGATATGTTGACTGTCTTACCGCTTCTCTCCAAAGATAATTTGGCATATGCATATGCTTCATCATGCTTCTTGACAACTCATTAACGGTCTATTACCTTCCTGTAAACTGATGGCTCCATGCTACATTTTTTGAACTTAAGTCTTTTAAGTACTTGATTCAACTTGATGTTCCAAGCTTTTAGTGCTTATTTCAACCTATACAAGGCTTTCTTGAGTTTATAGATTTTTTCTTCACTTCCTTTCACCTCAAAGCCCTCTGGTTGTGTGACAGAAATTATCTCCTTAAGATCTCCATTAAGAGAAACCGTTTTCACGTCAAAATGATGTATCTCCCAGCCATTTGATGCTTATTGAATAATATGAAGCTTAATTGTTTTAAGTCTTGCAACGAGTGCAAACACTTCTTCATAAGCTATTCCATGTTTTTGCACGTATCCTTTAGTAACAAGTCTTTACTTGTACTTGTTGATGCTGCCATCGGAATTTTGTTTAATTTTGAATGCCCATTTTAGTCTGATGGGTTTGACACCTTCCGGGAGATCCTCAAGTTCTCAAGTCTAATTCTTGACAATAGACCCAATATCATCTTCACAAGCAAGAATCCATACATTTAATTCCTTTTCTTCTTTGAAATTTATACATACATCATCCAAACCCAATAGTAGCTTTTCCTTCAACCTCAGACAACAAAACGTAATCATCAAGATGTTTTGGTCTTGAAATTTCCCTTTGCGATTGGTGCAAAACAACATCGGACCCGTGGGTTCTCTTCTTCCTTGTTCATGGGATAAAGTCTCATCCTTGTCTTTGTCTTTGAATCTAATCTCTTCTTGTTCTTGATTATCATCACCATCAAATATAATATATGTCTCACTACCACATATCAAAATCTCAAAGGGTCCAACTTGACTCTCCTCCGAAACTTTGGGATTCCAATTCCAACTTTTTGATTCATCAAACACACCATCTCTAATTACCACAATCTTTTGAGAAATCGGATCAAGTAGTTGATAAGCCTTAGATCTGGGATCACTTCCAAGATGTACGAATATATGAGATCTATCTTCAAGTTTCTTCAAGTGTGGAACATGAACCTTAGTGTATCCGATGCATCTAAAGATTTGGAGATGATCGAGTTTTGGCTATTTTTGACGAAAGATCTCATATGGTGTCCGATCTTTGATAGCTCTTGTAGCAATTATTATCAAGAGATATGTTGAGTGCCTTACCGCTTCTCTCCAAATATAATTTGGCATATGCATATGCTTCATCATGCTTCTTGACAACTCATTAACGGTCTATTACCTTCCTGTAAACTGATGGCTCCATGCTACATTTTTTGAACTTAAGTCTTTTAAGTACTTGATTAAACTTGATGTTCCAAGCTTTTAGTGCTTATTTCAACCCATACAAGACTTTCTTGAGTCTATAGATTTAGTCTTCACTTCCTTTCAGCTTAAAGCCCTCTGGTTGTGTGACATAAATGGTCTCCTTAAGATCTCCATTAAGAAATACCGTTTTCACGTCAAAATGATCTATCTCCCAGCCATTTGATGCTGATAGATTAATATGAAGCTTAATTGTTTTGAGACTTGCAACCAGTGCAAACACTTCTTTATAAGCTATTCCATATTTTTCCACATATCCTTTAGCAACAAGTTTTGACTTGTACTTGTTGATGCTACCATCGGAATTTTGTTTGATTTTGAATGCCCATTTTAGTCTGATGGGTTTGACACCTTCCGGGAGATCCTCGAGTTCCCAAGTCTAATTCTTGACAATAGACCCAATATCATCTTCACAAGCAAGAATCCATACATTTAATTCCTTTTCTTCTTTGAAATTTATACATACATCATCCAAACACAATAATAGCTTTTCCTTTAACCTCAGACAACAAAACGTAATCATCAAGATGTTTTGGTCTTGAAATTTCCCTTTGCGATTGGTGCAAAACTACATCGGACACGTGGGTTCTTGTCTCTTGTTCCTTGTTCATGGGATAAAGTCTCCTCCTTGTCTTTGTCGTCAAATCTAATCTGTTCTAGTTCTTGATTATCATCACCATCAGATATAATATATGTCTCACTACCACATATCATAATCTCAAAGGTTCCAACTTGACTCTCCTCAGAAACTCTGGGATTCCAATTCCAACTCTTCGTTTCATTAAACACAACATCTCTAATTACCACAATCTTTTGAGAAATCGGATCAAGTAGTTGATAAGCCTTAGATCCGGGATCAGTTCCGAGATGTACGAGTATACGAGAACTATCTTCAAGTTTCTTCAAGTGTGGAACATGAACCTTAGTGTTTCTGATGTATCTAAAAATTTGGAGATGAACGAGTCTTGGCTTTCTTCGATGAAAGATCTCATATGGTGTCCGATCTTTTATAGCTCTCGTAGCAATTATTATCAAGAGATATGTTGACTGTCTTACCGCTTCTCTCCAAAGATAATTTGGCATATGCATATGCTTCATCATGCTTCTTGACAACTCATTAACGGTCTATTACCTTCCTGTAAACTGATGGCTCCATGCTACATTTTTTGAACTTAAGTCTTTTAAGTATTTGATTCAACTTGATGTTCCAAGCTTTTAGTGCTTATTTCAACCTATACAAGGCTTTCTTGAGTTTATAGGTTTTGTCTTCACTTCCTTTCACCTCAAAGCCCTCTGGTTGTGTGACATAAATTATCTCCTTAAGATCTCCATTAAGAAAAACCGTTTTCACGTCAAAATGATGTATCTCCCAGCCATTTGATGCTTATTGAATAATATGAAGCTTAATTGTTTTAAGTCTTGCAACTAGTGCAAACACTTCTTCATAAGCTATTCCATGTTTTTGCACATATCCTTTAGTAACAAGTTTTTACTTGTACTTGTTGATGCTGCCATCGGAATTGCGTTTGATTTTGAATGCCCATTTTTGTCTGATGGGCTTGACACCTTCCTCGAGATCCTCAAGTTCCCAAGTCTAATTCTTGACAATATACCCAATATCATCTTCACAAGTAAGAATCCATACATTTAATTCCTTTTCTTCTTTAAAATTTATACATACATCATCCAAACACAATAGTAGCTTTTCCTTCAACCTCAAACAACAAAACATAATCATCAAGATGTTTTGGTCTTGAAATTTCCCTTTGCGATTGGTGCAAGACTACATCGGACCCTGTTTTCTCGTCTCTTCTTCCTTGTTCATGGGATAAAGTCTCATCCTTGTCTTTGTGTTTGAATCTAATCTCTTCTAGTTCTTGATATCATCACCATCAGATATAATATATGTCTCACTACCACATATCATAATCTCAAAGGTTCCAACTTGACTCTCCTCAGAAACTCTGGGATTCCAATTCCAACTCTTCGTTTCATTAAACACAACATCTCTAATTACCACAATCTTTTGAGAAATCGGATCAAGTAGTTGATAAGCCTTAGATCCGGGATCAGTTCCGAGATGTACGAGTATACGAGAACTATCTTCAAGTTTCTTCAAGTGTGGAACATGAACCTTAGTGTTTCTGATGTATCTAAAAATTTGGAGATGAACGAGTCTTGGCTTTCTTCGACGAAAGATCTCATATGGTGTCCGATCTTTTATAGCTCTCGTAGCAATTATTATCAAGAGATATGTTGACTGTCTTACCGCTTCTCTCCAAAGATAATTTGGCATATGCATATGCTTCATCATGCTTCTTGACAACTCATTAACGGTCTATTACCTTCCTGTAAACTGATGGCTCCATGCTACATTTTTTGAACTTAAGTCTTTTAAGTACTTGATTCAACTTGATGTTCCAAGCTTTTAGTGCTTATTTCAACCTATACAAGGCTTTCTTGAGTTTATAGATTTTTTCTTCACTTCCTTTCACCTCAAAGCCCTCTGGTTGTGTGACAGAAATTATCTCCTTAAGATCTCCATTAAGAGAAACCGTTTTCACGTCAAAATGATGTATCTCCCAGCCATTTGATGCTTATTGAATAATATGAAGCTTAATTGTTTTAAGTCTTGCAACGAGTGCAAACACTTCTTCATAAGCTATTCCATGTTTTTGCACGTATCCTTTAGTAACAAGTCTTTACTTGTACTTGTTGATGCTGCCATCGGAATTGCGTTTAATTTTGAATGCCCATTTTAGTCTGATGGGTTTGACACCTTCCGGGAGATCCTCAAGTTCTCAAGTCTAATTCTTGACAATAGACCCAATATCATCTTCACAAGCAAGAATCCATACATTTAATTCCTTTTCTTCTTTGAAATTTATACATACATCATCCAAACACAATAATAGCTTTTCCTTTAACCTCAGACAACAAAACGTAATCATCAAGATGTTTTGGTCTTAAAATTTCCCTTTGCGATTGGTGCAAAACTACATCGGACCCGTGGGTTCTTGTCTCTTATTCCTTGTTCATGGGATAAAGTCTCCTCCTTGTCTTTGTCGTCAAATCTAATCTCTTCTAGTTCTTGATTATTATCACCATCAGATATAATATATGTCTCAATACCACATATCATAATCTCAAAGGTTCCAACTTGACTCTCCTTAAAAACTCTGGGATTCCAATTCCAACTCTTCGTTTCATTAAACACAACATCTCTAATTACCACAATCTTTTGAGAAATCGGATCAAGTAGTTGATAAGCCTTAGATCCAGGATCAGTTCCGAGATGTACGAGTATACGAGAACTATCTTCAAGTTTCTTCAAGTGTGGAACATGAACCTTAGTGTTTCTGATGTATCTAAAAATTTGGAGATGAACGAGTCTTGGCTTTCTTCGACGAAAGATCTCATATGGTGTCCGATCTTTTATAGCTCTCGTAGCAATTATTATCAAGAGATATGTTGACTGTCTTACCGCTTCTCTCCAAAGATAATTTGGCATATGCATATGCTTCATCATGCTTCTTGACAACTCATTAACGGTCTATTACCTTCCTGTAAACTGATGGCTCCATGCTACATTTTTTGAACTTAAGTCTTTTAAGTACTTGATTCAACTTGATGTTCCAAGCTTTTAGTGCTTATTTCAACCTATACAAGGCTTTCTTGAGTTTATAGATTTTGTCTTCACTTCCTTTCACCTCAAAGCCCTCTGGTTGTGTGACATAAATTATCTCCTTAAGATCTCCATTAAGAAAAACCGTTTTCACGTCAAAATGATGTATCTCCCAGCAATTTGATGCTTATTGAATAATATGAAGCTTAATTGTTTTAAGTCTTGCAACCAGTGCAAACACTTCTTCATAAGCTATTCCATGTTTTTGCACATATCCTTTAGTAACAAGTTTTTACTTGTACTTGTTGATGCTGCCATCGGAATTGCGTTTGATTTTGACCCATTTTTGTCTGATGGGTTTGACACCTTCCGGGAGATCCTCAAGTTCCCCAGTCTAATTCTTGACAATATACCCAATATCATCTTCACAAGTAAGAATCCATACATTTAATTCCTTTTCTTCTTTGAAATTTATACATACATCATCCAAACACAATAGTAGCTTTTCCTTCAACCTCAGACAACAAAACATAATCATCAAGATGTTTTGGTCTTGAAATTTCCCTTTGCGATTGGTGCAAAACTACATCGGACCCGTGGGTTCTTGTCTCTTGTTCCTTGTTCATGGGATAAAGTCTCCTCCTTGTCTTTGTCGTCAAATCTAATCTCTTCTAGTTCTTGATTATTATCACCATCAGATATAATATATGTCTCAATACCACATATCATAATCTCAAAGGTTCCAACTTGACTCTCCTCAGAAACTCTAGGATTCCAATTCCAACTCTTCGTTTCATTAAACACAACATCTCTAATTACCACAATCTTTTGAGAAATCGGATCAAGTAGTTGATAAGCTTTAGATCCGGGATCAGTTCCGAGATGTACGAGTATACGAGAACTATCTTCAAGTTTCTTCAAGTGTGGAACATGAACCTTAGTGTTTCTGATGTATCTAAAAATTTGGAGATGAACGAGTCTTGGCTTTCTTCGACGAAAGATCTCATATGGTGTCCGATCTTTTATAGCTCTCGTAGCAATTATTATCAAGAGATATGTTGACTGTCTTACCGCTTCTCTCCAAAGATAATTTGGCATATGCATATGCTTCATCATGCTTCTTGACAACTCATTAACGGTCTATTACCTTCCTGTAAATTGATGGCTCCATGCTACATTTTTTGAACTTAAGTCTTTTAAGTACTTGATTCAACTTGATGTTCCAAGATTTTAGTGCTTATTTCAACCTATACAAGGCTTTCTTGAGTTTATAGATTTTGTCTTCACTTCCTTTCACCTCAAAGCCCTCTGGTTGTGTGACATAAATTATCTCCTTAAGATCTCCATTAAGAAAAACCGTTTTCACTTCAAAATGATGTATCTCCCAGCCATTTGATGCTTATTGAATAATATGAAGCTTAATTGTTTTAAGTCTTGCAACCAGTGCAAACACTTCTTCATAAGCTATTCCATGTTTTTGCACATATCCTTTAGTAACAAGTTTTTACTTGTACTTGTTGATGCTGCCATCGGAATTGCGTTTGATTTTGATTGCCCATTTTTGTCTGATGGGTTTGACACCTTCCGGGAGATCCTCAAGTTCCCCAGTCTAATTCTTGACAATATACCCAATATCATCTTCACAAGTAAGAATCCATACATTTAATTCCTTTTCTTCTTTGAAATTTATACATACATCATCCAAACACAATAGTAGCTTTTCCTTCAACCTCAGACAACAAAACATAATCATCAAGATGTTTTGGTCTTGAAATTTCCCTTTGCGATTGGTGCAAAACTACATCGGACCCGTGGGTTCTTGTCTCTTGTTCCTTGTTCATGGGATAAAGTCTCCTCCTTGTCTTTGTCGTCAAATCTAATCTCTTCTAGTTCTTGATCATTATCACCATCGGATATAATATATGTCTCAATACCACATATCATAATCTTAAAGGTCCCAACTTGACTCTCCTCAGAAACTCTGGGATTCCAATTCCAACTCTTCGTTTCATTAAACACAACATCTCTAATTACCACAATCTTTTGAGAAATCGGATCAAGTAGTTGATAAGCCTTAGATCCGGGATCAGTTCCGAGATGTACGAGTATACGAGAACTATCTTCAAGTTTCTTCAAGTGTGGAACATGAACCTTAGTGTTTCTGATGAATCTAAAAATTTGGAGATGAACGAGTCTTGGCTTTCTTCGACAAAAGATCTCATATGGTGTCCGATCTTTTATAGCTCTCGTAGCAATTATTATCAAGAGATATGTTGACTGTCTTACCGCTTCTCTCCAAAGATAATTTGGCATATGCATATGCTTCATCATGCTTCTTGACAACTCATTAACGGTCTATTACCTTCCTGTAAACTGATGGCTCCATGCTACATTTTTTGAACTTAAGTCTTTTAAGTACTTGATTCAACTTGATGTTCCAAGATTTTAGTGCTTATTTCAACCTATACAAGGCTTTCTTGAGTTTATAGATTTTGTCTTCACTTCCTTTCACCTCAAAGCCCTCTGGTTGTGTGACATAAATTATCTCCTTAAGATCTCCATTAAGAAAAACCGTTTTCACCTTAAAATGATGTATCTCCCAGCCATTTGATGCTTATTGAATAATATGAAGCTTAATTGTTTTAAGTCTTGCAACGAGTGCAAACACTTCTTCATAAGCTATTCCATGTTTTTGCACATATCCTTTAGTAAAAGGTCTTTACTTGTACTTGTTGATGCTGCCATCGGAATTGCGTTTGATTTTGATTGCCCATTTTTGTCTGATGGGTTTGACACCTTCCGGGAGATCCTCAAGTTCCCCAGTCTAATTCTTGACAATATACCCAATATCATCTTCACAAGTAAGAATCCATACATTTAATTCCTTTTCTTCTTTGAAATTTATACATACATCATCCAAACACAATAGTAGCTTTTCCTTCAACCTCAGACAACAAAACATAATCATCAAGATGTTTTGGTCTTGAAATTTCCCTTTGCGATTGGTGCAAAACTACATCGGACCCGTGGGTTCTTGTCTCTTGTTCCTTGTTCATGGGATAAAGTCTCCTCCTTGTCTTTGTCGTCAAATCTAATCTCTTCTAGTTCTTGATCATTATCACCATCGGATATAATATATGTCTCAATACCACATATCATAATAAGGTCCCAACTTGACTCTCCTCAGAAACTCTGGGATTCCAATTCCAACTCTTCGTTTCATTAAACACAACATCTCTAATTACCACAATCTTTTGAGAAATCGGATCAAGTAGTTGATAAGCCTTAGATCCGGGATCAGTTCCGAGATGTACGAGTATACGAGAACTATCTTCAAGTTTCTTCAAGTGTGGAACATGAACCTTAGTGTTTCTGATGAATCTAAAAATTTGGAGATGAACGAGTCTTGGCTTTCTTCGACAAAAGATCTCATATGGTGTCCGATCTTTTATAGCTCTCGTAGCAATTATTATCAAGAGATATGTTGACTGTCTTACCGCTTCTCTCCAAAGATAATTTGGCATATGCATATGCTTCATCATGCTTCTTGACAACTCATTAACGGTCTATTACCTTCCTGTAAACTGATGGCTCCATGCTACATTTTTTGAACTTAAGTCTTTTAAGTACTTGATTCAACTTGATGTTCCAAGATTTTAGTGCTTATTTCAACCTATACAAGGCTTTCTTGAGTTTATAGATTTTGTCTTCACTTCCTTTCACCTCAAAGCCCTCTGGTTGTGTGACATAAATTATCTCCTTAAGATCTCCTTTAAGAAAAACCGTTTTCACGTCAAAATGATGTATCTCCCAGCCATTTGATGCTTATTGAATAATATGAAGCTTAATTGTTTTGAGACTTGCAACCAGTGCAAATACTTCTTTATAAGCTATTCCATATTTTTCCACATATCCTTTAGCAACAAGTTTTGACTTGTACTTGTTGATGCTACCATCGGAATTTTGTTTAATTTTGAATGCCCATTTTAGTCTGATGGGTTTGACACCTTCCGGGAGATCCTCAAGTTCCCAAGTCTAATTCTTGACAATAGACCCCAATATCATCTTCACAAGCAAGAATCCATACATTTAATTCCTTTTCTTCTTTGAAATTTATACATACATCATCCAAACACAATAGTAGCTTTTCCGTGAACCTCAGACAACAAAACGTAATCATCAAGATGTTTTGGTCTTGAAATTTCCCTTTGCGATCGGTGCAAAACTACATCGGACCCGTGGGTTTTTGTCTCTTGTTCCTTGTTCATGGGATAAAGTCTCCTCCTTGTCTTTGTCGTCAAATCTAATCTCTTCTAGTTCTTGATTATTATCACCATCAGATATAATATATGTCTCAATACCACATATCATAATCTCAAAGGTTCCAAATTGACTCTCCTCAGAAACTCTGGGATTCCAATTCCAACTCTTCGTTTCATTAAACACAACATCTCTAATTACCACAATCTTTTGAGAAATCGGATCAAGTAGTTGATAAGCCTTAGATCCGGGATCAGTTCCGAGATGTACGAGTATACGAGAACTATCTTCAAGTTTCTTCAAGTGTGGAACATGAACCTTAGTGTTTCTGATGTATCTAAAAATTTGGAGATGAACAAGTCTTGGCTTTCTTCGACAAAAGATCTCATATGGTGTCCCGACTCTTTTTATAGCTCTCGTAGCAATTATTATCAAGAGATATGTTGACTGTCTTACCGCTTCTCTCCAAAGATAATTTGGCATATGCATATGCTTCATCATGCTTCTTGACAACTCATTAACGGTCTATTACCTTCCTGTAAACTGATGGCTTCATGCTACATTTTTTGAACTTAAGTCTTTTAAGTACTTGATTCAACTTGATGTTCCAAGATTTTAGTGCTTATTTCAACCTATACAAGGCTTTCTTGAGTTTATAGATTTTGTCTTCACTTCCTTTCACCTCAAAGCCCTCTGGTTGTGTGACATAAATTATCTCCTTAAGATCTCCTTTAAGAAAAACCGTTTTCACGTCAAAATGATGTATCTCCCAGCCATTTGATGCTTATTGAATAATATGAAGCTTAATTGTTTTGAGACTTGCAACCAGTGCAAATACTTCTTTATAAGCTATTCCATATTTTTCCACATATCCTTTAGCAACAAGTTTTGACTTGTACTTGTTGATGCTACCATCGGAATTTTGTTTAATTTTGAATGCCCATTTTAGTCTGATGGGTTTGACACCTTCCGGGAGATCCTCAAGTTCCCAAGTCTAATTCTTGACAATAGACCCAATATCATCTTCACAAGCAAGAATCCATACATTTAATTCCTTTTCTTCTTTGAAATTTATACATACATCATCCAAACACAATAGTAGCTTTTCCGTGAACCTCAGACAACAAAACGTAATCATCAAGATGTTTTGGTCTTGAAATTTCCCTTTGCGATCGGTGCAAAACTACATCGGACCCGTGGGTTTTTGTCTCTTGTTCCTTGTTCATGGGATAAAGTCTCCTCCTTGTCTTTGTCGTCAAATCTAATCTCTTCTAGTTCTTGATTATTATCACCATCAGATATAATATATGTCTCAATACCACATATCATAATCTCAAAGGTTCCAAATTGACTCTCCTCAGAAACTCTGGGATTCCAATTCCAACTCTTCGTTTCATTAAACACAACATCTCTAATTACCACAATCTTTTGAGAAATCGGATCAAGTAGTTGATAAGCCTTAGATCCGGGATCAGTTCCGAGATGTACGAGTATACGAGAACTATCTTCAAGTTTCTTCAAGTGTGGAACATGAACCTTAGTGTTTCTGATGTATCTAAAAAATTTGGAGATGAACAAGTCTTGGCTTTCTTCGACAAAAGATCTCATATGGTGTCCGATCTTTTATAGCTCTCGTAGCAATTATTATCAAGAGATATGTTGACTGTCTTACCGCTTCTCTCCAAAGATAATTTGGCATATGCATATGCTTCATCATGCTTCTTGACAACTCATTAACGGTCTATTACCTTCCTGTAAACTGATGGCTTCATGCTACATTTTTTGAACTTAAGTCTTTTAAGTACTTGATTCAACTTGATGTTCCAAGATTTTAGTGCTTATTTCAACCTATACAAGGCTTTCTTGAGTTTATAGATTTTGTCTTCACTTCCTTTCACCTCAAAGCCCTCTGGTTGTGTGACATAAATTATCTCCTTAAGATCTCCTTTAAGAAAAACCGTTTTCACGTCAAAATGATGTATCTCCCAGCCATTTGATGCTTATTGAATAATATGAAGCTTAATTGTTTTGAGACTTGCAACCAGTGCAAATACTTCTTTATAAGCTATTCCATATTTTTCCACATATCCTTTAGCAACAAGTTTTGACTTGTACTTGTTGATGCTACCATCGGAATTTTGTTTAATTTTGAATGCCCATTTTAGTCTGATGGGTTTGACACCTTCCGGGAGATCCTCAAGTTCCCAAGTCTAATTCTTGACAATAGACCCAATATCATCTTCACAAGCAAGAATCCATACATTTAATTCCTTTTCTTCTTTGAAATTTATACATACATCATCCAAACACAATAATAGCTTTTCCTTTAACCTCAGACAACAAAACCTAATCATCAAGATGTTTTGGTCTTGAAATTTCCCTTTGCGACTGGTGCAAAACTACATCGGACCCGTGGGTTCTTATCTCTTGTTCCTTGTTCATGGGATAAAGTCTCCTCCTTGTCTTTGTCGTCAAATCTAATCTCTTCTAGTTCTTGATTATTATCACCATCAGATATAATATATGTCTCAATACCACATATCATAATCTCAAAGGTTCCAACTTGACTCTCCTCATAAACTCTGGGATTCCAATTCCAACTCTTTGTTTCATTAAACACAACATCTCTAATTACCACAATCTTTTGAGAAATCGGATCAAGTAGTTGATAAGCCTTAGATTCGGGATCAGTTCCGAGATGTACCAGTATACGAGAACTATCTTCAAGTTTCTTCAAGTGTGGAACATGAACCTTAGTGTTTCTGATGTATCTAATAATTTGGAGATGAACGAGTCTTGGCTTTCTTCGACGAAATATCTCATATTGTGTCCGATCTTTTATAGCTCTCGTAGCAATTATTATCAAGAGATATGTTGACTGTCTTACCGCTTCTCTCCAAAGATAATTTGGCATATGCATATGCTTCATCATGCTTCTTGACAACTCATTAACGGTCTATTACCTTCCGGTAAACTGATGGCTCCATGCTACATTTTTTGAACTTAAGTCTTTTAAGTACTTGATTCAACTTGATGTTCCAAGCTTTTAGTGCTTATTTCAACCTATACAAGGCTTTCTTGAGTTTATAGATTTTTTCTTCACTTCCTTTCACCTCAAAGCCCTCTGGTTGTGTGACATAAATTATCTCCTTAAGATCTCCATTAACAAAAACCGTTTTCACGTCAAAATGATGTATCTCCCAGCCATTTGATGCTTATTGAATAATATGAAGCTTAATTGTTTTAAGTCTTGCAACCAGTGCAAACACTTCTTCATAAGCTATTCCATGTTTTTACACATATCCTTTAGTAACAAGTTTTTACTTGTACTTGTTGATGCTGCCATCGGAATTGCGTTTGATTTTGAATGCCCATTTTTGTCTGATGGGCTTAACACCTTCCTCGAGATCCTCAAGATCCCAAGTCTAATTCTTGACAATACACCCAATATCATCTTCACAAGTAAGAATCCATACATTTAATTCCTTTTCTTCTTTGAAATTTATACATACATCATCCAAACACAATAGTAGCTTTTCCTTCAACCTCAAACAACAAAACGTAATCATCAAGATGTTTTGGTCTTGAAATTTCCCTTTGCGATTGGTGCAAAACTACATCGGACCCGTGGGTTCTTGTCTCTTGTTCCTTGTTCAGGGGATAAACTCTCCTTCTTGTCTTTGTCGTCAAATCTAATCTCTTCTAGTTCTTGATTATTATCACCATGAGATATAATATATGTCTCAATACCACATATCATAATATCAAAGGTTCCAACTTGACTCTCCTCAGAAACTCTGGGATTCCAATTCCAACTCTTCGTTTCATTAAACACAACATCTCTAATTACCACAATCTTTTGAGAAATCGGATCAAGTAGTTGATAAGCCTTAGATCCGGGATCAGTTCCGAGATGTACGAGTATACGAGAACTATCTTCAAGTTTCTTCAAGTGTGGAACATGAACCTTAGTGTTTCTGATGTATCTAAAAATTTGGAGATGAATGAGTCTTGGCTTTCTTCGACGAAAGATCTCATATGGTGTCCGATCTTTTATAGCTCTCGTAGCAATTATTATCAAGAGATATGTTGACTGTCTTACCGCTTCTCTCCAAAGATAATTTGGCATATGCATATGCTTCATCATGCTTCTTGACAACTCATTAACGGTCTATTACCTTCCTCTAAACTGATGGCTCCATGCTATATTTTTTGAACTTAAGTCTTTTAAGTACTTGATTCAACTTGATGTTCCAAGCTTTTAGTGCTTATTTCAACCTATACAAGGCTTTCTTGAGTTTATAGATTTTTTCTTCACTTCCTTTCACCTCAAAGCCCTCTGGTTGTGTGACATAAATTATCTCCTTAAGATCTCCATTAAGAAAAACCGTTTTCACGTCAAAATGATGTATCTCCCAGCCATTTGATGCTTATTAAATAATATGAAGCTTTATTGTTTTGAGACTTGCAACCAGTGCAAACACTTCTTTATAAGCTATTCCATATTTTTCCACATATCCTTTAGCAACAAGTTTTGACTTGTACTTGTTGATGCTACCATCGGAATTTTGTTTAATTTTGAATGCCCATTTCAGTCGGATGGGTTTGACACCTTCTGGGAGATCCTCAAGTTCCCAAGTCTAATTCTTGACAATAGACCCAATATCATCTTCACAAGCAAGAATCCATACATTTAATTCCTTTTCTTCTTTGAAATTTATACATACATCATCCATACACAATAGTAGCTTTTCCTTCAACCTCAGAAAACAAAACGTAATCATCAAGATGTTTTTGGTCATGAAATTTCCCTTTGCGATTGGTGCAAAACTACATCGGACCCGTGGGTTCTTGTCTCTTGTTCCTTGTTCATGGGATAAAGTCTCCTCCTTGTCTTTGTCGTCAAATCTAATCTCTTCTAGTTCTTGATTATTATCACCATCAGATATAATATATGTCTCAATACCACATATCATAATCTCAAAGGTTCCAACTTGACTCTCCTCAGAAACTCTGGGATTCCAATTCCAACTCTTCGTTTCATTAAACACAACATCTCTAATTACCACAATCTTTTGAGAAATCGGATTAAGTAGTTGATAAGCCTTAGATCCGGGATCAGTTCCGAGATGTACGAGTATACGAGAACTATCTTCAAGTTTCTTCAAGTGTGGAACATGAACCTTAGTGTATCCGATGTATCTAAAAATTTGGAGATGAACGAGTCTTGGCTATCTTCGACGAAAGATCTCATATGGTGTCCGATCTTTTATAGCTCTCGTAGCAATTATTATCAAGAGATATGTTGATTGTCTTACCGCTTCTCTCCAAAGATAATTTGGCATATGCATATGCTTCATCATGCTTCTTCACAACTCATTAACAGTCTATTACCTTCCTGTAAACTGATGGCTCCATGCTATATTTTTTGAACTTAAGTCTTTTAAGTACTTGATTCAACTTGATGTTCCAAGCTTTTAGTGCTTATTTCAACCCATACAAGGCTTTCTTGAGTCTATAGATTTTGTCTTTACTTCCTTTCACCTTAAAGCCCTCTGGTTGTGTGACATAAATGGTCTCCTTAAGATCTCCATTAAGAAATACCGTTTTCAAGTCAAAATGATCTATCTCCCAGCCATTTGATGCTGATAGATTAATATGAAGCTTAATTGTTTTGAGACTTGCAACCAGTGCAAACACTTCTTTATAAGCTATTCCATATTTTTGCACATATCCTTTAGCAACAAGTTTTGACTTGTATTTGTTCATGCTACCATCGGAATTACGTTTGATTTTGTATGCCCATTTTAGTCTGATGGGCTTGACACCTTCTTGGAGATCCTCGAGTTCCCAAGTCTAATTCTTGAGAATAGACCCAATATCATCTTCACAAGCATGAATCCATACATTTAATTCCTTTTCTTCTTCGAAATTTATACATACATCATCCAAACACAATAGTAGCTTTTCCTTCAACCTCAGACAACAAAACGTAATCATCAAGATGTTTTGGTCTTGAAATTTCCCTTTGCGATCGGTGCAAAACTACATCGGACCGTGGGTTCTTGTCTCTTGTTCCTTGTTCATGGGATAAAGTCTCCTCCTTTCGTTGTCGTCAAATCTAATCTCTTCTAGTTCTTGATTATCATCACCATCAGATATAATATATGTCTCACTACCACATATCATAATCTCAAAGGTTCCAACTTGACTCTCCGTAGAAACTCTGGGATTCCAATTCCAACTCTTCGTTTCATTAAACACAACATCTCTAATTACCACAATCTTTTGAGAAATCGGATCAAGTAGTTGATAAGCCTTAGATTTGGGATCAGTTCCGAGATGTATGAATATATGAGATCTATCTTCAAGTTTCTTCAAGTGTGGAACATGAACCTTAGTGTATCCGATGCATCTAAAGATTTGGAGATGATCGAGTTTTGGCTATTTTCGACGAAAGATCTCATATGGTGTCCGATCTTTGATAGCTCTCGTAGAAATTATTATCAAGAGATATGTTGAGTGCCTTACCACTTCTCTCCAAATATAATTTGGCATATGCATATGCTTCATCATGCTTCTTGACAACTCATTAACGGTCTATTACTTTCCTGTAAACTGATGGCTCCATGCTACATTTTTTGAACTTAAGTCTTTTAAGTACTTGATTCAACTTGATGTTCCAAGCTTTTAGTGCTTATTTCAACCCATACAAGGCTTTCTTGAGTCTATAGATTTTGTCTTCACTTCCTTTCACCTTAAAGCCCTCTGGTTGTGTGACATAAATGGTCTCCTTAAGATCTCCATTAAGAAATACCGTTTTCACGTCAAAATGATCTATCTCCCAGCCATTTGATGCTGATAGATTAATATGAAGCTTAATTGTTTTGAGACTTGCAACCAGTGCAAACACTTCCTTATAATTTATTCCATATTTTTGCACATATCCTTTAGCAACAAGTTTTGACTTGTATTTGTTGATGCTACCATCGGAATTTTGTTTGATTTTGAATGCCCATTTTAGTCTGATGGGTTGGAAACCTTTCGGGAGATCCTCGAGTTCCCATGTCTAATTCTTGACAATAGACCCAATATCATCCTCACAAGCAAGAATCCATACATTTAATTCCTTTTCCTCTTTGAAATTTATACATACATCATCCAAACACAATAGTAGCTTTTCCGTCAACCTCAGACAACAAAACGTAATCATCAAGATGTTTTGGTCTTGAAATTTCCCTTTGCGATCGGTGCAAAACTACATCGGACCGTGGGTTCTTGTCTCTTGTTCCTTGTTTATGGGATAAAGTCTCCTCCCTGTCGTTGTCGTCAAATCTAATCTCTTCTAGTTCTTGATTATCATCACCATCAGATATAATATATGTCTCACTACCACATATCATAATCTCAAAGGTTCCAACTTGACTCTCCGCAGAAACTCTGGGATTCCAATTCCAACTCTTCGTTTCATTAAACACAACATCTCTAATTACCACAATCTTTTGAGAAATCGGATTAAGTAGTTGATAAGCCTTAGATCCGGGATCAGTTCCGAGATGTACGAGTATACGAGAACTATCTTCAAGTTTCTTCAAGTGTGGAACATGAACCTTAGTGTATCCGATGTATCTAAAAATTTGGAGATGAACGAGTCTTGGCTATCTTCGACGAAAGATCTCATATGGTGTCCGATCTTTTATAGCTCTCGTAGCAATTATTATCAAGAGATATGTTGATTGTCTTACCGCTTCTCTCCAAAGATAATTTGGCATATGCATATGCTTCATCATGCTTCTTCACAACTCATTAACAGTCTATTACCTTCCTGTAAACTGATGGCTCCATGCTATATTTTTTGAACTTAAGTCTTTTAAGTACTTGATTCAACTTGATGTTCCAAGCTTTTAGTGCTTATTTCAACCCATACAAGGCTTTCTTGAGTCTATAGATTTTGTCTTTACTTCCTTTCACCTTAAAGCCCTCTGGTTGTGTGACATAAATGGTCTCCTTAAGATCTCCATTAAGAAATACCGTTTTCAAGTCAAAATGATCTATCTCCCAGCCATTTGATGCTGATAGATTAATATGAAGCTTAATTGTTTTGAGACTTGCAACCAGTGCAAACACTTCTTTATAAGCTATTCCATATTTTTGCACATATCCTTTAGCAACAAGTTTTGACTTGTATTTGTTCA
>JAKUCM010001527.1:0-13770 GCA_023374145.1 Lepidium sativum
TACGCCGAACTTTTATTTCAAAGATTCGGAGATAGAGTCAAATTTTGGATCACTTTGAACCAGCCTTTTTCTCTCGCAACCAAGGGTTATGGAGATGGATCGTACCCTCCAGGACGATGCACAGGCTGTGAATTTGGAGGAGATTCTGGAACCGAAACCTTATATAGTTGCACACCACCAACTTCTAGCTCATGCTGAAACTGTGTCTTTATACCGAAATAGATATCAGGTATAATGATCATGTCTCTCCTAGAACTAGTTTGTTTATATATATATATATATATATGTTCACTCAGTTTCTGTATATATATTATGTATTCTAATATATAATTTACATGTATATGCAGAAAATCCAAGATGGTAAGATAGGAACGACTTTGATCGGAAGATGGTTTGTCCCTCTAAATGAAACTAGCGAGCTAGACAAGGCTGCTGCGAAGCGAGCATTCGATTTCATTGTTGGATGGTATGCAACATATATTTGTTCAATCCATTAAATGATCCATGATCAAATGACTATATATATATATATATAACGACTATTTTGAATACCTTTTGGATCGTTTTTACATATATGATATAGGTTCTTGGATCCATTGGTGTATGGAGTCTATCCAAAGATAATGAGAGAAATGGTGGGAGATAGATTGCCAAAATTCACACCTCGAGAATCAGAGTTAGTGAAAGGATCACTTGATTTCCTTGGATTGAATTATTACGTTACACAGTATGCATCCGACGCTTCTTCCATTCCAACCCAACCAAGTGCGATTACCGATCCACTAGTTACTCTAGGATGTATGTATTATTTTATTCAAACTAAAACTCTTTCTTTTTGTATTAGTTTATTCAAATATTGTTATATATTAATTATCTTAATTCATAATCTTTTTATTTATCTTACATTCAGATTATCGCCATGGAGTTCCCATTGGTGTGCAGGCTGCTAGCTTCGTTTACTATCCTCCAGGATTCCGTAAGATTCTAAATCACATCAAAGACAACTACAAAAATCCACTTACTTACATCACTGAAAATGGTATGTACCTATAAATCGTTTCGTATATTCAAATATGATTAACCAATAAAAAATCTTTATATACATTTGAATTTAGTATATAAAAAACTTTTGTTAAATTTTCAGGAGTATCTGATTTTGGAAACTTAACGCTCGCAAATACTCTTGCCGATAATGGACGAATTCAAAATCATTGCAGCCATCTTTCGTGTCTCAAATGTGCCATTGAGTGAGTTCCAATTAATTCGTATTTTATCATCTCATTAGTATACTTTCTTCTCATAATTATATATCAATGTTAAAAAATATATACATCAAAATTAATTTCCAAAAATATATTACAGCGATGGATGCAACGTAGCAGGATATTTTGCATGGTCATTGATGGATAATTATGAATTTGGAAATGGTTACACTCTCCGGTTTGGTATGAATTGGGTCAACTTCACTAATCCTGCTCAACGAATAGTAAAAGAATCTGGAAAATGGTTCTCTAGGTTTGTTGCGAACTGAATATGTGGAAGCGGCATGCAGGCATAAATCAAGTCCTTGTGTCCAAGAAGAATGTATGTGACGTAAAAAATAATTAATGTTGTGTGACATTTTTTAATAATAAAGTTATACGTTAAGTAGTGTGATAATTAATAATTCGCCGTAAAAATGGGGTCAATCCTTGTTTAAAAGTTTATAAAAATGTATATGTATTAAGGTTTATTTTGTTCTTGTTCTAAACTATACTCTTGCTACGTACTTATCACATAACAAAAACCTCTAACAAATGCTCCAAGCCAAAGTTGTAAATCATGTAAGTAACTAGAAATTAGAGCTCTAAGATATCTATATATAAGGGGTAGTATGACGCTTTCTTCTTAGAGTGATACATTGTCACCCAGTTTTTAAATAACCTTTTAATTTTAAAACACATTTCTTTTAAAAAACCATTAATTTCAAATCAAAAATACAAATAATAAATTCACTGGATATCTATACTATATTACTAATTTAGTATTAAAAATTGAAAATATAATATGAAAACATACCTCTTATGATTTTGAAATTAAAAAATAATGCAAAAACTACAACAAAAACCACAATTACAAATATTTTGCATAAATTCACCATAAACTGACCAAAACTTGAAATTGCTTCAAGGCAACTATAACTATAGGACGTAATGATGAAAGTTAAACGCATTCTTATGAATTTGATTACCCTTTAGGTTGCATATAATGTTCAAAACATTTATAACAATGGTGATGGTGGTTTATATGCTCAAGTGGTTCATTACTCAAAGAGTATTATTTTATTTCCAATTGGATTTAAAGTCTTTAAAGACTTTGGTTTCATTGTTTATTACAAAGTAGAGGATATATTATGTACGTGAGATAATTCTATAATTGATTGTCATATAATCGATCAAGCTTGCATACAGTAGAAAACATACTTATATAATTTTTAAATATTTGGATATTAATAGAATAACGAAATGTAAAGCTGTTTGTATTGATTAATAGTGAATGATTTACAAAGATTATATATAACTGAAATAGAGAGATATATGGAAATTATAGGCATAATGTACTCCTAAGAATCTGCTTTCTTTATATGGTCAATACACCCCTCAAGATAGAGGGTCTTAAAGGTTTGGATGTGTAGCTTACATTCTTTCAGATGAAGAAAAGTTAAATCTGAGAGCTAAAAAAGGAGTATTCTTGGGATATCCAAGAGGTGTTAAAGGCTACAGAGTATGGTTACTGAATGAGAAGATGTGTGTTGTGTGTCGTAATGTAATCTTCAAGGAAGATGAACTTTACAAATACATTTCTGATGTCAAAGAATCTGATAAGGAACATTCATAAGATTAGAGACTGTTAGAGTTTCATCATGAATCTTTTGAAGATGAAGAGAATGATACTCTAGTTAATGATCAGACCGAGGATCTTAATAATGAGGAAATATATTTATAATTGTCACCAAGTACGAAGGATTATCTGCTGGCTCGTGATAGAGCAAGAAAAGAAATCAAGATGCCAGTCAGATATCGAGACAACAATTCAATATTTCTTTGTTTTCAAATAACTGAAGATGGAGAACCATCTGAGCCTTCATGTTATGAAGAAGCAATGAATGATGTTAGTTGGGAATTTTGGAATGGTGCAATGGATGAAGAATATGTCTCTCTCAAGAAGAATCATACTTGGGTTATGGTGGAGAGACCTTCAAACATAAAAGTTCTGAAGTGCAAGTGGGGTTTTAAGAGGAAATATGGTATTCCAAGAATAGAGAAACCTCACTTTAAATCCAGACTAGTGGCAAAGGGATTTTTTCAAAAGGAAGGTGTCAACTATAATGAGATTTTTGCTTTTGTTGTGAAGCATGTGTCAGTCAGATTATTGTTAAAGATTGTAGCTCATATAGATCTCGAGCTTGAACGACTCGATGTGAAGGCTGTTTTTCTTCATGGTGATTTAGAATAGACAATATATATTGAACAGCCTGAAGGTTTTATTGAGAAAGGAAAGGAAAATCAGGTGTGTTTGTTGAGGAATTCTCAAAATGGTTTGAAGTAGACTCCTAGACAATGGAACCAGAAATTCAACAAGTTTATGTTGGATTTATCCTTCAAGAGAATTGATTTTGACAAATGTGTCTATATCAAGAAAACAAGCAAAGGTACTTACGTTTACCTCCTATTATATTATATGTTGATGATATGCTTGTAGCATCAAAGGACATGCAGGAGATCATTGCTCTTAAGAAGAAGTTGAGAAAAACTTTTGATATGAAGGATCTTGGTCGTGCTAAAAGAATTTTGGGTATGGACATTGTTATAGACAGAAAAAGGTTCAGAATTGAGTTATCTCAGAAATCTTATGTTGAGAAGATTCTGAAACTATTTCAAATGGATCAAGCAAAGGCGTCTAAGACTCCTCTTAGGGCTCATTTTAAGCTGTAATCAGCCACTGTTGATGAATTGAAGATGCAGACTGAAGCAATGAAGTCAATTTCTTATGCAAATGCAGTAAGAAGTATCATGTATCTTATGATTGGGACAAGACCATATATTGCTTATGTTGTTGGTATGGTCAGTAGGCTCATGGGAAATCTTGTTAAGATTCATTGGGAAACGTTGAAATGGGTTTTGAAGTATCTAAAAGGATCTGCAAAGGTTAGTTTGATGTTTCGAAAAAGTGAAAAGCTGAAATTGGTTGGCTATAGCGATTCAGATTTTGCTTCTAATCTCGACAAACGAAGATTAATTACTGGTTTTGTGTTCACGTTTGGAGACAGTGCAGTGAGCTGGTATTGGGTGAGAGAGATAAACTTGTCTAATCACAAACTATAATTAGAATCATTATAAACTCTTCAGATTTCTAGTGGATTCTTCGGGAAGTCAATCCCAAAGTGAGTAGGCTGCTACAGTTTACAGTGGAGGCCAAACACGTTAAATATTGTGTGTGCTATGTTTGCGTTTCGTGTTCTCATTATCAGTGGCGTTACAGTTTCTTCTTGGAATGTTTATCTTAAATGGTTTTACAACACCATTTATTGCCAATTATTTTTTATTTAGAAGCCCATATTTTATTATTCAATCATAATTTTCTGACGAATGAAAAAACATGTGTGCTATATACATCAAAGGAGTTTCTTCTGTTAGACGTTTAGAACTTAGTTATATATTAATATATATCATATGGTAGGAAACAAAATCTTCTTCCTTAACCTTAATTAACGAAATAGATAATTTTCCCAAATTTCACTTAAGAATATCGATGTTGCGCACTAGAATATTGAAAAGGGACAATGCTTTACATGTGTACGAGAAAAGAATATTAATGGACCAATGAGTTAACTTAAAATCTGATGTGTCATAAGAAAATCCAACGTGTGAGGGAATATGAAGTATGAGTTGTGCTAAACATACAACAACATGAGCAAATCCCAAACTCCAGAGAGGCAGTCCTGACCACAGAGTTTGTTCACCACTTGCTTACCTTTAAGTTCCACTTATAAAAGCTTCATTGGTCTCTTTAAACATTCACCAAACTCACTACAACATATAAAGCTCATCACACTTCTTGTTCATTCATTGCGTACGTCTCCTCACTTTCATAAACTAGAAGATAAAATAATGATGTCTATCGTCGAGTACTTGGTCAACAAGACTTTTGAATGTGCTTATGTGACGTATGTTGAAGATATGGTGGATAGTTCTCGAGTGGCATGTATTGAGAATGGTGATGATGATGACAGTGGTTACGATTACGCTCCAGCTGCGTGAGTATGCACTTGTAATTTAGGAGTATAAGAAAAGATATATGACAAGGTAAAATAGATATCTAGCTCGGCCATGGATGTATTAGATAGTGTGGTGTGTGTTCTTAGATGAACAAGCATGGTTTCTATAATGTATAGTAGCAAGCTTTTCCATACCGAAAATCACTTTTTGTCTTTAACTATGATACGTACTTAGCAAACGTAAAGTCTAGAACAAGATACATTTTTATAAGCTTTTAATTAAGATACAACACATAACTTTAGTTATTTAAAAAAGCCACACATAAAAAGAAACAGAACAATAGTTTTAGATAATATTACATTCGCCTTTTGGACACAATGACTTGAGTTATGTTTCCGTGTGGCTTCGACATATTCAATTTACAACGAACATAGAGAACCATTTTCCATATTCATTTTGTATTCGTTGAGCAGGATTAGTGAAGTTGACCCAATTCATACCAAATCGAAGAGTATAACCATTTCCAAATTCGTAATTATCCATCAATGACTATACAAAATATTCTGCTACGTTGCATCCATCACTGTAATGTATTTTGGAAGATTAGTTTTGATGTATATATAATTCTCCGAAAAAAGTATACATTTGAGATGATAAAGGGAATACGAATTAATTAAAACTCACTCGATGGAAGATTTGAGACAGGAAAGATGGCTTCAATGATTTTGTATTCGTCCATTATCGGCAAAAGAATTTGCAAGCTTTTTTTTTTTTCCAACGGCAATAGCATAAGATAACAATTATACTCCAAAAACACGATCTCATCTGGCTAGGGCATCAGCTTTGTAGTTCAAGGCTCTGGGGATGACAGAAAGCGAGCAAAAAGAAAATCGAGCAGCAAGTCGCCGGAAATCTTCTTGATATGGATAAAACGCCGGCCACTCCTCCGGGTTCTGAAATACTTGATAAGCCGTCTCGCAATCGGATGAGATCTCCACCTCTTGAATCTGCAACTCTAATAGCACCTCCATCGCCCAAATCACCGCCTCCACCTCCGCGTGCAAAGCTGATAAGCTGTGATGAATCCGTCTAAACCCCGAATAAATTCCCTCCACTGAATCTGGGAAGCAAAACCATCTGAGACCTGAAAACAGGCCCGTGTCTTTCCAGGACGCATCCACATAGCATTTGTAGCCAGTGAAACTGAGATTACCTGTGGTAGGAAATATTATTGACGATTTAGTCAAATTTGTCCTAGGTCTGTATTGATTCCAGTTACTCCTGGCAGCCTGATTGGTCTCTATCCATTCAGAAAAATCTGATTGAGCACGTACCAAGACTGTCCTGGGATCTAAATCCACTTGCGTAAAATAGAAACTATTTCTCGCTTTCTATATATGCCAAATTAGCCATGGAGAAATTGAATTGGCCCCTGACTCAGAAATTTTAGTCAGTAAGTAGTCGAGATTGTACCATACTGACATCCCCGGGAACACCCCTGGTTGGGATGGTATAGCGGATAAAGCCCAAACATGAACTGCTGGTGGACAATCAAATAAAACATGATTGATTGTCTCACTCTCAACACCACACCTCTGACATCTGGCATCATTACCCAATTTCCGTCGAACAAGATTTTGACATACCGCCATACATCCCGATAACATTTGCCAAAGAAAGTGCTTTATCTTAGGCGGACAATCCAATTTCCAGCATTTATTATACAATGTGTCAAAGGTTGGTCCTACTAGGTGTTGAGTCTCCACCTTCCCTGCTCTAGCTAATTCATACCCTGATTTGACAGAATATCTCCCGGAAGTCGTATGATGCCAACCCCAAAAATCCGATCTTGGGCATTGTGGCAAACGAATTGCCAGTATTATGCGAACGTCGCGTGGGTCAAAATACTGACGAACCAAATCCTCCTTCCATCTGCCGGAATGGCGATCTATAAACTGATCTACCGTCATATCCGGAAATAAAACCAGATTAGACCATCGTGCTGGTCTAGGTTGGATATCCGGAATCCAAGAATCTTGCCATATCTTTATATTCCTCCCATCCCCTATTTTCCTAATCAATCATTGCAATAACAAAGGACGTCCTGAAAGAATACTCTTCCAGCCATACGATGCACCAGGACGAAGCGGCACCTCCACTAAACTGTCATCCTTATAATATTTCCCTTTTAACACTCTTGCCAAGAGCGATTCTGGGAAAACCAACAGTCTCCAAATTTGTTTGGCCAATAATGCCGAATTAAAATCCTCTAACATTCGAAAACCCAATCCGCCCACCGTCTTAGGCTTACATAACTCCTCCCACTTTTTCCAGTGGAGGCCACTATTTGTCCGTGAACTTGCCCACCAAAATTGTGCAATTGCCGATTGAATATTCCCTAGTACCGATTTCGGCAATCTATAACAACTCATAATATACGTTGGTAAAGCCGTAAGGATAGATTTGATTAGAATTTCCTTACCCGCCTTAGATAGTAAGTTACTCGACCAACTGGCTACTCTAGCTTTCAAACGTTCCACTATATAAGCAAACACTTTTGCTTTGGATCCACTTAGATTTTTCGGGAGACCCAAGTACAAACCCATCCCACCCGTGTTAGGAATAGCCAGGATTTGTTGTATCTGTGCTCTTATTTCACTGTCAACTCTCTTACCAAACTGTATAGAGGATTTGTCAAAGTTTATTCGTTGACCCGAGATTTTCTCATAATCCCCCAAAATGTGCCTAATTTTTCCTGCTTCTTCTGTGGTAGCTCGACAGAAGAACACTGTATCATCTGCAAACAGGAGGTGTGAGATTGGTGGACAGTTGCGACCAATTTTAATACCTGTAATTATTTTATTCTATTCTGCCCTCTTAAGTTTTGCTATCAAAACCTCAGTACAGAGTATAAATAGATATGGAGAGAGAGGATCTCCTTGCCTTAACCCCCGCCCCGGGATTATGTGCCCACAAGGCGTACCATTTAATATTACTGAGTATTCTACACTGGTTATACACCTCATCACACATTTGATCCATTGAGCACCAAACCCTAATTTGAGCATTATAGCCCTTAAAAAGTTCCATTCCACTCTATCGTAGGCTTTACTCATATCAGTCTTTATCGCCATATATTGTCCACTCACCGAACTATTTGTCGCCAGAGCGTGTATCATTTCCTGAGCTATCAAAATGTTATCTGTAATTAGCCTACCCGCCACAAAAGTTGACTGTGTTTCTGACACGATTGTAGGTAACAATGTTTTCAACCTCAAACATAGAACCTTGGCTATCAACTTATACCCTATGTTACATAAACTGATTGGCCTAAACTCCGTCATCCGTGTCGGACAGTTGACTTTTGGAATTAGGCATATGTTTGTCTTATTTAAATCTTTGTGAAATTCTCCGTCTCGTAGAAAATTATTCACCAAACTCAATAAGTCACCTTTTACAATTTCCCAAGAATGCTGGAAAAACAATGCCGTCATCCCATCTGGCCCCGGAGCTTTATCTGGGTCCATGTCAAACAGCGCCCTTTTAACCTCGTCCTCGGTTGCGGGTCTGATTAAGATTCGATTGTTCAAATCTGTGACCTGACTAGGTATCTCCTCTAGGTTCACCCCGTCATTGCCATTAGAGGTGAATAAGTCAGTAAAATACCAGGACGCTTCATGAATAATTTCTGAGTCCTTCTCGACCCATTTCCCATGTCTATCAATTAATCCATTTATCTGATTTCGTGCTCGCCTCTGTCTAACAATTGCGTGGAAAAATTTTGTATTATTATCTCCCTCTCTAAGCCAGTTATTCCGACTCTTTTGTTTCCAGTAAACCTCCTCCTCACAGTAGGCCGTTTTCAAGTTACTTATTGCCTCGTTCAATACCATGGAATCCACTATCGGATTATTATTTAGGTCTTCAACCTGCTGTTTCCAATATGTTATTGTTTGACGCCCTGAAGGTAAATTCTGACTGCGCCAGTGTGATATTTCCTTTCGACAGAATCTAATTTTCTCTATTAATGAACAGTCACGTCTCTGACCATTATATCCCTGTCCAGCTATCGCCCAACTACGTTCGACAATCTCCTGAAATCCAGTTTTTCTCAACCATCGCTTATCAAAATGAAAGCGTTTTCCTTGGCCTTTTACTATTGCTTCTTTCGCTCGTACTAATATAGGTCTATGATCTGAACCAATCATATCCAAATAATGAGTCTCTGTCTTAGGAAACTGTTCAAACCATTCCCCATTACCATAGGCTTTATCTAAAATACAGCGCACTATCCCTGTATTCCTTATCCCACGCCATGACCATATATTTCCCCTCTTGGGAAATTCTAACATATCACAATCCGTAAGCATTTGATTAAAGGTTAAAAACGAAGACATATGTCGTGAAACCCCGCCTTGTTTCTCATGATTTCCAGATATTTCGTTGAAGTCTCCACTTATAATCCATGGGCCTTTTCGGAATGTACTGATCCGTGTAAGCCGTTCCCATACATATGATCTTCGTGACCTTATTGGTTCTCCATAAATAAAAGTAAGAAATAATCTTTTACCACATATATCTAAAGAGATGTCAATTACATTTTTGTCCTTGTAATTGATTATTACATTATAATTTGCATTATAGAATAATGCTAAGCCTCCACTACAGCCCAAAGGTTCTACAGTAGTTAAATTATTGTAACCCAAGTGCATTTGTATTTTTTCTAAAAAAGATAATTTATTCTTTGTTTCTGATAGAAACAAAAAATCTGGTTTACAATCTTTCCACATATCTCTCAAAACACTTATTGTTAATTTATTACCTAAACCCTGACAATTCCAACTCAATATTTTTACCTTCATAAAAACATTTAATCTAGAACATTATCTTGCTCCTTTGCCTTGCCCGACTTGGGCCTTAGTGATTTTGGCGTTTGCCTTGGTGACAACAATGTCTGTTTTCGCAAACTTAGGCCCCTTAACGGTGTTGTGTTGCGAGAACTCACTTTTCCATAAGCCGCCTTTGTTTTTCGTTTCTGAACCAGCTTTGTTGATCTTAGCTTATCCACCAAATCGGCATGATAATGGACTTGTTCTAAGTCTGACATCTCTTCGTGATGCTGCAGATCGTCTACTAGTTCGAGCTCAGCCAAAACCGCTGCCGTCACTGCATCAGTGAACTCAGCCGCTGACTCCGCCTCTATATTGGTCTGCTCGGTATTTGTATCTGCCAGAGCAGACGTGCCATTATCAGCCTCAGGTACCTGATCTGCCACTTCTGCGTTATGCTGTTGTGCATCTATTTCTGATGTCACATCTGCCACTGCACTAGGTATATCGTTCTGCTGTTTTGTTTCCTGAAATAGGGGACGTCGAACTTTCTGTGTCGACTTGTGTTCTCCAGCAAGTACAGCATCCTCATCCTGAAAATTCAACAGACGCAATGTTTCATTGATCAATCCAATAATAACAACATAATCATTTAATGCAATCAAAAACTTGATAGTCACTTGTTTTTGCTTCTACTGTAAGAGGAGGCCTCGACCTCTCTTAATTTGCCCCATATTTCCGCCATTTGAATTGATCAAAGTTGGTGGATATGGTCTTTTGTTTTGACTCCCTATCACCCCTCTATAAGACTTAGTTCGATCCTCATTACCCAACATTCTGGTTTTGTCAGTCTCTAAATTTCTAGATTCAGATTTGTTCTTATAGCACACCGAGACCTCATGGGTCATTCGAAAAGATAAGGTACAATACCCTTGTAATCTCCTATACTCTATCATAACCTTGGACTCACTACCTTCTCCAAATTCCACTATTGAGGAAAAGATCAAAGGTTTGGAACATGAAATTTCGATCAAAACCTGTCCCTTACCAAGGTCAATACTTATAACTGTACCCAATGAACTAGCTACCAGACGATAAACCTCCTCCACCCTATAACTGTACCCAATGAAAGAATTTGCAAGCTTTAAGTTACCAAAATCAGATACTCATGAAAATTTAACATAAGTTTTATATATAATAAATTTCTGAAATTTACTACATTCCTGAGCTGCAAAACAACTTATTGAGTGTAGGCCTATTAGGGAATAATATTTCACATCGGTAGTTGAAAGAGATTCTCTCTAGTATTTATAGGACTTGGGCCAATCCACTCATTGCCAATTGGTTTTTGAGTTGGAAGCTCATATTCTAATATGGTATCAGAGTCCATGATCTATGTTGTCCAACCCGATCTGACCCAAAATGGTCCCAATATCGACAAGCCAGGTCCAATATTGGTCTCGTCGATCCATCCCCAAACATACAAGATTAATGACCAAAAAGCCATCATCTCGAGGGGGCATATTAGGGAATAATATCCCACATCGGTAGTTGGAAGGGATCCTCTCTAGTATATAGGACTTGGGTCAATCCACTCATTGCCAATAAGTTTTGAGTTAGAAGCCCATATTCTAATATATTAGGGAATAATATCCCACATCGGTAGTTGGAAGGGATCATCTCTAGTATATATAGGACTTGGGCCAATCCACTCCTATATATACTAGAGAGGATCCCTTCCAACTACCGATGTGGGATATTATTCCCTAATAAGGCCAACTTCAGGAAAAGGGGTTTTCTATCTTGATTCAAGAAAATTGATGTAAGGTCTACCATCCTGAAAGAGGATTGATTATGAAGACTGCCATGAGCAAGCATCGAATGTTCCCTTACATGGCATTGTAGATATGGTCACTTAAATAATCATGGATTAGAGGTCTTGTCTCAGAAGGAAATGGTCATTGGTTTTCCTCTCAAGTTTGACAAGACAATTTGTGCAATGTGTCTTACTGGAAAACAACACAGATAGTCTATGCCCAAGACATCAACTTGGAGAGCTTCTAGACGTCTTCAATTGATATATTCAGACATATTTGGTCCCATCACACCGATCTCACATAGCTCCAAAAGGTATTTCTTAAGGTTTATGGATGATTTCTCACGTAAAACTTGGATATACTTTTAACATAAAAAGTCAGAGGCGTTTGTTTCATTCAAGATCTTCAAAGCAAGTCTATAAAAAAGAGATTGGTGAATCAATAGCTTGCTTGAGGATTGATCAAGGTGGAGAATTAAACTCAAAGGAGTTTATTGTCTTCTGTGAGTTACATGGTATCAGAAGACAATTGACAACACCATATACTCCACAATAGAATGGAGTTGTAGAGAGGAAAAATAGGACCATTATGGATGCGGTGCGATCAATGCTAAGTGAAAGAATGGTTCCTAAGGAATTTTGGTTTAAAGCTGTTCGTTGGTGTGTTGATGTTCAGAATTGGTGTCTGACGTCTGCACTCGATAATGACAACACACCCAAAAAAGCTTGGAGTGGTAAGAAACCTGATGTGAATCATTTTTGAATCTTTGGATGTGTGGCTCATGTTCATGTTCGAGATCAAAGGAAAATTAAGCTTGGTGATAAAAGCAGAAAATGCATTTTTCTGGGTGTTACTGATGAATCAAAAGGATGGAGACTATATGATCCAGTTGAAAAGAAGGTTTTAATTAGTAAAGATGTTGTTCTTGAGGAAGATAAGAGCTGGAATTGGAAGAAAGTATCAGAACACGTTGAGCCAGACTCATTAACATGTGAAACTAAGTTTCATAATAACAAAGAGGAGGAAATACATTATCAGAAGTTGAAATGGTTCCAGTAGTTCAGGTACACGTTCCATTGAATCAGTTTCTGCAGTTGATGGTCATGTTGAAATGAGGGCTGCTCGAGATAGGAGACCACCTAGTTGGTTGAAAGATTATGTAAACGGAGAAGAAATATTTGATGAGAGTCTGAATGTGATGATGATGATGATGATGGTTATAATGGTGGCAGAGCATGGTCCTTTTTCATTTGCTGAAGCAGAAAGATTCAAGGAATGGAAAAAAGCAATGATTGCAAAGATTGAATCAATATAAAAGAACAATACTTGGGAGCTCATGAACTTACCTGAAGGAGCCAAAGCGATTGGAGTGAGGTGGATTTACAAAACCAAGCTTCGTGAGGGTGGAGAAATTGAGAAGTTAAAGGCACGGCTAATAGCTAAAGGGTATGCACAAAGTTATGTTGTGGATTATTTTGAGGTGTTTGCTCCGATAGCAAGGTTAGACACTATACGTATACTTCTTGCTACTGTAGATCGCTTTAACAGGACAATTTTTCAACTAGATGTGAAGAGTGCATTCTTGCATGGAGATCTCAAAGAAAATGTTTATGTAGAACAACATGAAGGTTTTGTGAAAAGGGTGAAGAAAGGAAAGTTTACAAGCCCAAGAAAGCCTTGTATAGCCTTAAACAAGCACCACGAGCTTGGTACAGTCGTATTGAGGCATACTTTGTGCAAGAAAAGTTTGAAAGATGTCCTAGTGAGCACACCTTGTTCACTAAGACTAATGGGGGGAAATTATGATCGTAAGTCTCTATGTCGGTGATCTCATCTACATTGGAAATGACAAAGGCATGTGTGAAG
>JAKUCM010001528.1:0-79501 GCA_023374145.1 Lepidium sativum
CATGTTTTTGTTATTTTTATATGTTGTAATGTTATTTTCTTAATAATAAAAGTTCTTTTTAGTCCAAATATAATAAATAGGTAAATTTGAAAAAATAAAATTTACTTATGAAAATGTTGAAAGAATAAAATAAATGGGGTTTTAGAAGTTACATGTGTTAATGATAAATTACAAACAAAATATTTTTTTGGATATTCCTTTTTAGACTAAAAAATAGAGGAATATATTGGAGCAAAACACACCTCTATTATAGAGTTTCTCTATTTTAGAGTAAAAAATAGAGGAATACATTGGAGATGGTCTTAGCAACGGTTTAATTTTTTTTTTGCAGTCTGCAACCTTTCACCACAACTAATTTTTTCTTTTACAACTTATAAAATAAAAATAATATAAAATATAAGATATAATAACAAGACTAACAATATATTTTCTTTTATTTTTTGAACTTTTTAGATTATATGCTTTAAGACTATATAATTTTAATTATTTATTTATTAGTTTATATATATATATATATTATGAATATTTATACCGATTTATAAGTAACTACCAAATTTTATTTCAATTTATATGAATTTAAAATTTTATTTATATTAATTTGTTTTAATTAACACATGTTTGTTGTTTTTATATTATTTTTATTTGTTTTGAAAAGTTAAAAAGAAAAAAGTGTTCGTTGTACTACTGATCTTTTGGTAATCGTCGGTCACTAGTCGCTAGTAACTGATCATAATAACTGATTGCTAAATTTTTTAGCAATAGTTGTTGGGCACTATTGACTAAACACGGAAGCAAAAACTGTAAGAACATAATTTGATTATTGTTACTAATAACTGCGAAAAGAGCAATACGCAATCATTTATGAAACTGCCAAATTTACAATATCGAATGACTATAGAATCCAAAGTTTACGTTATTTGATCTACATTTGCTTAATAAGAAAGAAAGAAATCTAAGAAAGATTGTAGTAGTCCTTGACCATAAACTGTATACAGAACAGAGTGTTGACTTTACATGGACAAACACTGTTTGATGACGTGCCAAATAGATATTGGCTAGAAGGCTTAGTTTTGTCTCTCTCACACACTCACATAAAATGGTTAAATGCTGAGAAGAGCAAGTTCTGAAGAATGGGACCAACGCCGTAATAATAAGGCAGACCCAAATTGGTGACCATCCCTTTCATCTCTCATTTATATCTCACTCTTCAATTTTTTTGTATTATTGTTAAACATTAAATCAAATTTGTCTAAGTGTTTTTCTTTGGTTGCTAATTTATTGCGTAACATAACACGCAAAATATCATGTGGCCCGTTTTAGATTGGACTCTTGTGTAGAGCTTTTTTTTACTATACTTGTTGACAAATACTATGTTAAGGAGGTAATTACGCAATCTCTTGCATATTTCAGGATATAATTCATAATCTTTTGGTGCAATGCAAACTATGTTTTGTCAATAGATTGTACATTCAGACTTAGGTCAAAACAGCTACTAATATTATTTGTAAATATGTTTTATAAGCGATAATTGTCATTATTAAATTATTATTACTGTCAACTATTATCATAATTATATAAAACGTTATCTTAAGAAAAGAAAAAAGATTGCTAAAAATATCGAGTATTTTCGAATAAAGATTATAAATTATATAATAATGAGATTGTTGTTTAGCAGTATATATTTCATGGCCCGACCAAAAAGTAGATCAACCAAGAAACAGAGAAATTATGGAGCTTCGATTTTGCTTGCCTACTTTCTCCAAGGTTTTTGGCTAAGAAGATCTGAAAATCCACGTTCTGAAAAAAAAAATTAATTAAGAGACAGTTATTTTCTTGTGTTTTTGAATTACTAATCACCTAATCAATTACAAATGGTTTAGATTGAGTAATATTAGGAAATTTATTAATGATATAGGTAACTGGAGAAGTACAAAGAGGGCCTTAGCTAAGAAAACAATTTTATAGAATAGAATATCAAATAATTAAAAAGGGAAAAAAATTGATTTAAATACTCAACCATTTCTCTTTATAGTCTCCTTAAAAAAAAAGAACCATTTCATAAACTTCTCCTCTTTATTCTTATTCGTCTTCTTTATGATGGAAGGGATCTCACGGAAGATGAAGAAAACTTCCGTCGAGAGTGAGTCAGCAACAGTAGTCGCTAAAGGAAAACGCAAACGTCGATCGCAACCGCGAGATTCTCCTCCACAACGCAGTTCTGCTCATAGAGGAGTGACAAGGTTTCAAAAACGCACTAAAAAAACGACACTCTTTCAATCATTTTTGTTTGTTTCTTCCTTAATAATACGTTTTTCTGAGTAAAGGCATCGATGGACTGGAAGATACGAAGCTCATTTATGGGATAAGAATAGTTGGAATGAAACACAGAGCAAAAAAGGAAGACAAGGTCAGTCTTTGATCATTTTTGCTTCCATTTAAAATTTAATTAAAACTGTGTTTATGAAATTGATTTGTTTTTGTTCTTTCTGATGATGATGGTGATCGGAATAATGGGTGACTAATCACGTGCAGTATATTTAGGTGAGTTTTATTTTGGTCTTTTTTTTTGCACTCCTAAATTGGTACCACACTTGCATAATTGTCATTCTCATTATATACAAAAACATTACATCTCAATCACTTTCTTATAAAACCACGACACAAATGTACAATGTCATTTGTGTTTTCATGACATACATTCGTAATTCACACTTCTAATTACTTAAAAGAATTGTATTTTTTGACATTAATATATGGATTTGAACAGGGGCATATGACGAGGAAGATGCAGCAGCACGTGCCTACGACTTAGCAGCAGTGAAATATTGGGGACGAGATACCATCTTGAATTTCCCTGTAATTTTTCTACAGATTAACTCTCTTCACATCATCTTTGTTTGCTTCTTCGTCTTCTTTTATGAAAAGACATCAAAGACAGAGGAAGAGTATGTTTATATATTTTATTCTAACTTTGTATGGAACTTTTATACTTAATTATTTGTTTTGTTTGTGGTGATGATTTGGTAATAGTTGTGTAATTATGAGGAAGACATCAAAGAAATGGAAAGCCAGTCAAAAGAAGAGTATATTGGCTCACTGAGAAGGTAAATAAATGATTACTCTACTATTTATCTTTATGTTAACAAACAAAGATTTGGTAGATGATAAATAATTATGTTTTTTGACAGGAAAAGTAGTGGGTTTTCACGTGGTGTATCAAAATACAGAGGCGTTGCAAAGTAAACCTATTCGAATAAGACCTTAATAATTCTGTTTATTAACTTAAAATGTTGATAATTAAGTAAGTATGAAATTGCAGGCATCACCATAATGGAAGATGGGAAGCTCGAATTGGAAGAGTGTTTGGCAATAAGTATTTATACCTTGGAACTTATGGTAAATTATATTTTTTATTTATAACTTACTATTCTTTGTTTGATACTTATAAGTCTTGAAGAGGGGTTGATATATCGATATGCACGTAATCAAGATCTGTGTTAGTTGGGAAATAGATCACCAAACCCAACCACTTAGTCAAGCCTTTTATTAATTTAATTTTTATTTATTTATTTATTTCTTATGTTTTGTATATTTATTATGTGGTTTAAATTTTACGTTGCTCATCCAATTTTAATGCCCAATTTAATTCTGTTATTTATGATACGTTTTTCCATTTAGTCATATATCAACGGAAATAGTACATTTTAATTAATTAATGTGATTATTGAATTATTAGTTTTGGGGTAAAAAGTAAAAACTAATAAAGTTAAAGGGTAAGTAGTAATAATTTGTAGTAATTAATGTTTTTGTAGCTACACAAGAAGAAGCGGCAATAGCGTATGATATCGCAGCGATCGAGTATCGTGGACTTAACGCCGTTACTAACTTTGACATTAGCCGTTATCTCAAAACTCCGACGCCGGAAAACCCTGTCGACGCCGTTAATCCCAGCCCTTTTGTTAACCCTCATCACGAATCTGAGTTATCTCAGAGTCAATCTTCTTCTTCAGACGACAACGATGATAAGAAAACAAAGTTCTTAAAGTCGTCACCTTCAGAGGAAGTAATCGGACCATCAACGCCTCCGGAGATCGCTCCGCCTCTACGGAGTTTTCCGGATGATATTCAGACGTATTTTGGGTGTCAAACCTCCGGCAAGTTATCGACGGAGGAAGATGACGTTATCTTTGGTGATTTAGATTCTTTCTTAACACCTGATTTCTACAGCGACTTAAATGATTGTTAAAGTGTTTTCCTTTTTTGAGAAGATTAAAGAGGAGATTTGATAATTTTGTTTTTAGTGTTTTTTTTTTGGAATCTCGGTCGTGAATCAATGTTGGCACATCGATTATTCTTTCTTGTGACAATCTTATATAATAAAGTTTGAATCTTTTAACAGTTATATACCTTCTGGGTGAATTTGATTTGAGAGGCACTGAGATATAGAATATGATTATGCAGAAAAGAAAGGAATACAGATGATGATAATCATTGAAGGGATGTTCAGAGATTGAACTTGCCAACTTATAATGATCAAACAGTACAACAAAGCTTGGAATCAATGGAAGCCAAGCAAATGCAGAATGCTTGGTAGCCAGAGAACGGATGCCTGTAAACAGACAAAGCAAAAGGTTATTAGATGATGAACCAAAATGTCTGATCTCTAAAGCACTAATCTTGAGCTTGAATGTATGTGTTTAAGTACCTGAAATCAATTACATATTTTGTTGTGTCCACTCTTCCCATTTGAAGAATCGTCTGCCTGGAGTTCTCCTATTTATGGCAAATTACAAGATATGTTTAAGATTCTGGAGAACAGTTTTTGGATCAAAGTAAAAAGTTGTGTGGATATGCACCGTGAGTGTGAGCTGAAAATTCTTCACCGAGCTTTGTATTCTCAGTCCTGTTCTTCCTCTGTCTCTGAAGTCTAACTCATGCTGTTTGGTGATCTAAAGGAAGGGAAAGACAGAATGAGTTTCATGCTTCAGAAAATCAACATTGATACTCATAAATCCTGGTGAGACTTTTACTTTGTTGTAATGTGGTATTCTTGAGCATAGCTTCTGGACTTTTTCCTTATTCTCAATCCAGTTAAGCGGTAGTTTACTAACTTGTTGGACCTATAAAGAGACAAGCATACATGGTATTATTCGATTGTGTTCTTGGACTTCAAGACTGATGGAGAGAAGTGCAAGATGTACAAATATACCTGTTTATTGTTGTTCTTCTGCATTGGCTGCTGTTTTGGTAGAATAGCTCTCATTCTTCTATAGCTTCCTGTCCAAGTTGCTATAGTGGGGGAAAACCTGCAGAAACCAATAGATACATTAGCAGACCAAAATCAAGGGAGAGTCAAATTTGTCAAAAGACACAAAGCATTCAAAATCCTCAAAAGCTCACATGACAACCGAAAGGAGCGGCTTCACCAATTTACTTGCAAAGCCAACTCGAACTCCCTGCAATGAATCAAAAGATCAGAAACAATAGCTCGAATTTTGAATCTTTGGCAGAACCAACGGCAAATATAGCAGATTTGAATGATAACTGGATGTTCAACAACCTTATCCCATATGTAGTACTTGGAACCCATGAGATTAGCTGTCATAGAACCGACATAACTTTCATCCGAACTGCACAATAATCCCTTAACATTCTGTGCCACCCTAAATACAGACTTCCCGTTACGCCGTCTATGGTAAGCCATTGCTAACTTTCTGTCTTTTCGACCTCTACCTTCCTGAGGTATGAGAAACATTGACATCAATGTATCACAGTTCTCAAACAGCATCATTGCAAATGAAATATCAGTACACTTACATGAGTATATAGTGAATACACTGATCCATCGCGTAAGCCTTCTGGTGATTGTTCTTTTACAATCAGACAAGTGCATCGACCCACATCCAAAGGTAACGTCTTGCACAACAAAGCCCTGTTTGGCAAGCATTTATATAGTTTTAGACATGTTTAAGACAAGAGAAAGCATAAGAATTCTGGTAACTGTGTGTTTTTACCTATTGGGCAAAGTAGACCAAGAGGAAGCAGGGGCAGCTTCAGAATCCGAAAACTCCCATACTTTCAACGAACTCGAATGCTCTGAATCAACACTAGTCCAAGTTTTCATTCCGAAACTACCCTTATCGACATCACTGTTCATATGCATACACACTTGCAGTGAAGTCTGCTTCAGAGCCGTTGCACCACCCATTGAGGAAGATCTGAAATTTCTAACTTCAGTAGGAAACCCAGAATTGCCCTTCATTGATTTAGACTTCAAAGCTCGATCTTGTTTCCTAGTTTCCACAGAGGCAGAGATTCTTTCCGGCGAGACATTCTCCTTATTCTCTCCGTTCTTAACAGAAACAGACACTGAGACTGTGTCTACGCTTTCCTTATTTTCCTCCAACTTTGCAATCTCCTTTCCCGGACCAGCCATCTTTTTTTTCACCTTCTGGGTTGCTTTCAAGTTTAAAGCTTTGTGAGAGCTAACTTATATAAATCCAGAAATAGGTGTTTGACAACGGTAGTGGGTTAGGTTTGACCTGGGAATAGCGATGGAAAAAGGTTTTTAAATAGTCCCACAATGTTTCCATTTGAATTTGAATAGCCATTGGGGATTGTGCGAGCACAAAACCAAAGACAAAAGAGGGGACTATCTTTTCTTGTCTCAATACGAAGAGGTTTTTAGATGTCTGCGTTTACTTTGCCTTTTCTTTCTCTATTTCCTATGGACACAAACGGTCACTAAATTATTAGTAGTGGGATTTTGATTTTTTCCTTGTCGTTTTCTTTTGTCGGGAAACTGAAGGTTGATGATTAGATTGAGGTTTTAGCGGGAACTGTGTTTGAAACTCAATAAAGAATCAACAACCTTGTCGTTTTGCTTTTATTTAATCCAACGTCATGGCGCTTATCTTCGTGACTCATCCAGAGCCGATAAACCTGAGCCTCAAACCATTGAGTGGCTATTAGACAGACCATCACTACTCAAGATAGTCCACACCATGAAAGGCCACATTTTTGTCGAAGCCATTTATAATCACCATAGCTAAAGTCAACAGTACTCTGTTTGCTGTCTCCTGCTCTGTTTCGACTCCTTGCTCTCTCCTCCGACGCTCTGAATCACTTAAACCCTCCCTTCCAAGTCCGAGATTCTCCGCCCCAATGGCTATGGCCTCCTCTGCCTCCACCGTTAAAAAACTGGTTCCTGCCGTCATTGTGGGTGGCGGAAGAGTCGGAAGGGCGTTACAGAAAATGGGTAATGGTGATGATTTGTTAGTGAGAGAGGAGAAGCAGTTCCGGTTGATTTTGATGGACCCATTTTGGTTTGTACTTGAAATGATGATCTCGATGCTGTTCTCGAAGCTACTCCTCAGTCTAGATGGAAAGGTAGAAACTTCCTCCGCTCTGCGAATCCAGGAAATTGAAATTTAGGGGCTTGATCTTGACAGAATCCAATTTCTCGTTTCATTTTGATTTAATATGTGGAATAACATGATTATGTTATTCAATTCATGACTTGGTATACAAAAATTGATGTGTACAATTAATCAGATTTGGTGTTCTTCCAAAACGGAATGATGGAGCTGCGGTTAGTCGATCTGGTCTCCACAGCTTCTTGTGGGCCTGATGCAAATGGGCCTTTTGGCTGGTTCAGTTGCAGGTCCAATAAGCTGTCTCGTCTTTTCCTTTTTCTGGCCCAAGCCCATCTATATGAAAGTGATGGTCTTCGGTGACAAAAGAAAGATGAAGACCAGTCAGAGCATGATGTGGTTTTGGCAAAGTTCTGAATATAAGACAAAGCAAAGGGTTTCACATGAGATGTGTGAGAGATTCATCAATTGAGAGAAGAGAGCAAGAATAGAGAGAGTTCTTACGGTGAGCGACGAGGGTTTCAATCTCTTGGGGTTATCTTCTTGTTGAGTGTTCTTCTTGTTAAGTGATTGCTAAACACTCTGGTTTGTAGAGGGTTTGGTGTATGCTACTTTGGGTCAATTGTCATATCTTGATAGTGGATGATCCATGAGCTTTGCTCACCGAGATGTACCATGGATTTTTAATCCATGAGAACTCGTAAAAGCCTTGTTTCTTGATCTTTCTTCATTCCGGCAAAACACAACAAACACTTAGTTAACAACAAACAAGTAAAAAGTACGTCAAGCTTGAGCTAAAGATTACAACAAGTGGTATCAGAGCTAAGGTTTAAGGCTCATAAGGTATTTCTATTCTCAGATCTTACTGTGTTTTGTAAGAGAGATAACGTTGTCAGAAGGGTTAACTATGGAGCCTACGCAAGGAAGATTTGAAGTTAAGGAGTTTAATGGTGAATGAGACTTTTCTCTCTGGAAGTTCAAAATTTTAGCTCAGCTGGAAATTTTGGGTCTTGATTCACCACTACTACCTATCTATCTGGAAGAAGAAGAAGGGTATGTGCTAAAAGAAGAAACAAAAGGAAAAGATGTAAAAGGTGATAAAGATACCAAAAAGGTAAAGGACACTAAGAAGACCACAGAGGAGTTGTTTGCTAAAGCTAAAGCAGATCCTAAGTTCAAGGATAAGGATAAGAGAGCTAAGAACCTGATCGGTACAAGTTTGTCTGACAATGTGTTAAGGAAGGAAACCATTACAGAGAAGGACATCATAAGTTCTGCTTATTCAATAGAGATGGAGCTAATTGAAAAAGGAGCTTATAAACTTCAGTCAGAGTCAGAAGGGTTATTGACACAGTTTCGAGGAAGACATGAGAAAAGAGGTCAGTCAAAAGACAGAAGAAGTGGCAGTAAACCCAAATCTAAATCAAAGACTAAAGTTAAAGCATGTTGGACTTGCGGTATAGAAGGTCATTTCAAAAGAGATTGTCCAAAGGAAAAAGCAAGTAGCATCAGTAACAAGACATACACAACAGAAACGAGAATCTGTAAAGCTGAATTTCTGGAACCGGAAATGTTAGCAGCTACTGAAAAGATCTTTGAAGATCAATGGATATTATACTCTGGGTGTTCCTATCATATGACATGCAGAAGAGAGCTGTTGTTTGACTTGGAAGAAATGGATGGAGGAAGAGTGCTGATGGGAAATGACAGCTCTTGTGAGGTAAAAGGAATTGGAAAAGTTCGATTTGTGAATGATGATGGTACAATGTTCATCTTGTCACAAGTTTGATATACCTCTACTTCTAGGATGAAATTGATCTCACTAGGACAACTTGAAACAGTAGAGTGTTAGTTTCAATCTAGGAACTGCATACTAAAAGTGATCAAGAAAGATAAAGTGGTGATGATTGCTAATTATAAGAATACTCTGTATTTCTTAAATTGAGCAGCTGAAGTGGCTGAATGCAATGTGACAAGCACAATAAAAATCTCAGCAGATTTGTGGCACAATAGAATTGGTCATATTAACAACAAGAATATGCAAGTTCTGGTGAAAGATGGATTGATTCATACAGAAATGTCAAAGAGCATTAAAGACTGTGAACCCTGTATCCTAGGAAAATCACACATGTTATCTTTTAAGAGAGGATCACACATATCTAATGAACCTTTAGAGTATGTTCACTCGGATCTTTAGGGTTCACCTAATGTAACTCTAAGCCTCGCAAAGAGTCAGTAATACATGTCATTTGTGGATGATCATACAAGGAAAGTATGAGTTTATTTTCTAAAAACTAAAGATGAAGCCTATCAGAAATTCGTTGAGTGGAAGGTTCTTACAGAGAACCAAAGTGGAAGAAAGCTGAAAAGGTTGAGAACAGACAATGGATTGGAATACTGCAATAAAGATTTTGATGATTACTGCTAGATTCGTGGTGTTCTAAGACACAAAACGTGTCCCTATACTCCACAACAAAACGGAGTTGCTGAGAGACTGAACAAAACTATTCTTGAAAAGGTCAAAAGTCTTTTAAGTGAAACATGATTAACAGAAACCTATTGGGCAGAAGCTACATCAACAGTGGTATATATATATTGAACAAAACTCCATCAAAACCTATTGACTACAAGATTCCAGAAGAATTGTGGTAAGGAAGGAAGCTAAATTACTCACACATGAGACGTTTTGGTTGTTTGGCTTATTTCCATGTCAATCAAGGAAAATTAAAGCCAAGAGCTAAGAAGGGAATTTTCTTAGGATACCCACAGGGTGTGAAAGGATATATAATTTGGTCTCTAGAAGACAGGAGATGTGTGATCAGCAGAGATGTCATTTTCAATGAGTCTGTGGTTTACAAGGATTTTGACAAAACTAAGGATCAACATCAAAAACAAGATCATAATAAATCTCAAAAGAAGGTTTCATTTATTCTGCCTTATGAAGAAAAGAAATCAAATAATGCTAGTAGTTCAAGCAGAAGTACAAAGCAAGGTGGAGCTACTCAGGAAGTAGTTCAAATTGATTCAGATGAAGAACAAGATGAGGTAGATGAAACAGAATCAGTAAGTGACTACATACTGGCTAGAGACAAAGATAGAAGAAATATCTGGAAACCTAGCAGGTTTATTGAATCAAATGTTGCAATATTTGCTCTCAATGCATCACAAGTGATAGAAGAAGATGAACCACTAACCTATCAAGAAGCTATGAGAAGTAAAAACAGAGAAGACTGGATAAGAGCATGTGAAGAGGAAATTGATCTATTAAGCAAGAATCACACATGGGAGATTAAACCCAGAACATACACACGAAGAACAATTGGGTGTAAGTGGGTCTTCAAGTTAAAGCAAGGGATTCCAGGGGTTGAAAATTCTAGGTTCAAAGCAAGGTTGGTTGCAAAGGGGTACAAACAACTTGAAGGTATAGATTATCACGAAGTATTCTCTCTAGTGGTAAAGCATATAACTATAAGATTAATGTTATCTCTAGTAGTTAATCTAGACATGAAGTTATAGCAAATGAATGTTAAGACGACTTTCTTACATGGAAATATAGATGAATATAATCTATATGGAATAACCAGAGGGCTTCTCAGTGGGTGATGATGTGTGTTTATTGAGAAAGTCACTGTACGGATTGAAGCAATCTCCTAGACAGTGAAATCTACGGTTTGATAGATACATAAGGTCTAAAGGAGATTCTAAGAGTGAATTTGATAGCTGTGTATATTTCAAGAATTACAGAGGAGATGACTATGTGTATCTGCTATTGTACGTGGATGACATGTTGTTGGCTTCCAAGAATATGGCTGAAATATCTAAGTTGAAAGGTTTGCTAAGTCAAGAATTCGAAATGAAGGACCTAGGACCAGCCAAGAGGATCCTAGGTATGGACATTTCGAGAGACAAAAAGAGTGGAGTCCTAAAGCTATCACAAAGTATATATATATTAATAAGATTCTTAAAAGTTTTAAGATGCATGATTCAAAGAAGGCACAAACACCCTTAGGGTGTCATTTCAAGTTATCTGCTACTCTAGATGATCAGAAGGAAGATGAACATAAAAGAATGAGTGGTGTACCTTACTGCTGTGCTGTTGGTAGCATAATGTATGCTATGGTGGCTTCTCGTCCTGATTTAGCATATGTGGTGGGCCTTGTCAGCCGCTTCATGAGCTCACCTAAACACAAAACATTGGAAGGCAGTTAAATGGGTATTGAGATACATGAATTATTCAAAGGATCTATGTTTAAATTTCAAAAGATCTAACAACCTAAATGTGACGGCGTATTGTGACAATGATTTTGCAGCTGACCTTGACAGAAGACGATCGATAACAGGCTACATATTCCAAGTCAGAGAAAACACCGTCAGTTAGAAATTTGGCCTGCAAAATTTAGTCGCACTATCAATAACAGAGGCTGAATATATGGCGTTAGTAGAAGCATGCAAAGACGTGTTATGGTTGAAAGGGTTTACCTCAGAGTTAGGGTTTCCGCAGGAGACTGTAGAGATCGGATGCGACTCGCAAAGCGCCATATGCTTGGCGAAGAACAGCGTGTATCATGATAGAACAAAGCATATAACAACACGCATGGGTTTTGTTGGAGATCTGGCTATGGAGGGAATTATAAAAGTGAAGAAAGTAAGCACAGTAGATAATCCAGTGGATATTTTTACCAAGTCGGTGCCGATTCTGAAGTTCGATGAGGCGCTGAGGTTTATGGAAATCCTTCGGATGTGAAAAATCGGCTCCGTTGTGGAGCTATTTCTTCGGCGATACTCAGTCGAAGGGGTCTGAATCTTCTACAATGTAATTGAAAATGGAAGACATAAAGAGTGGTATTTGGTGGTGGATTCAAAAGCTGAGATTTTGTTGTGAAAGATCGTGAAGAATCGCGAAGAGTCGCAGAGAATCACAAGAGGCGATGGAGAAGGCGAAAAGGTTAGCGTGTTGGAGACGACAATCGAGGTGGAGAAATGTGGTTAGTCGATCTGGTCTCCACAACTTCTTGTGGGCCTGACGCAAATGAGCCTTTTGGCTGGTTCAGTTGCAAGTCCAATAGGCTGTCTCTTCTTTTCCTTTTTCTGGCCCAAGCCCATCTACATGAAAGTGATGGTCTTCGGTGACAAAAGGAAGATGAAGACCAGTCAGAGCATGATGTGGTTTTGGCAAAGTTCTGAATATAAGACAGAGCAAAGGGTTTCACATGAGATGTGTGAGAGATTCATCAATTGAGAGAAGAGAACAAGAATAGAGAGAGTTCTTATGGTGAGTGAGAAGGGTTTCAATATCTTGGGGTTATTTTCTTGTTGAGTGTTTTTCTTGTTGAGTGATTGCTAAACACTCTGGTTTGTAGAGGGTTTGGTGTATGCTATTTTGGGTCAATTGTCATATCTTGATAGTGAATGATCCGTGAGCTTTGCTCACCGAGATGTACCATGGATTTTCAATCCACGAGAACTCGTAAAAGCCTTGTCTTGATCTTTCTTCTTTCTGCAAAACACAACAAACACTTAGTTAACAACAAAGAAGGGTACGTCAAGCTAGAGCTAAAGATTACAACAGGAGCCATGGTTTGAGAGCAAAGGTTTAAGTGGTGCAGACCAAGTGTTGGCCTATTGTGCTATGTCAAAGCTTGGTGAGCCTCCTGCAGATGGAAAGACAAACACTAATCCAGAAGGTTTAACTGCTGCTTATGGAAGATGGGGTTCAGAGGTAGCTGCAAGATTGCAACTGGTGGCCTCTCTTGCAAGGTTACAAGTGTTCTATGATGAAGAAAACACGAAATGCATAATATTATCTAGAAGTGTTCTTCTCTTGTTGTTTTCATGGGCAGGTTCTTGACAAAGAAGCTTTTCAAAAGCAAATGCTAGAAAAAACTCATTTGGATTTGTGCATTTATGCTTGTTGGAGCTCGTCATCCAGGTGCAAGTGTTCGCACAGTTAAGACAGAATACAAAGATGAAGTACAAAATAAACTCCATGCCTCCTTTTGTTCTAACATTCACATAATATTCAGGTATCAAAACTCATCCAACTCGCAGCTGCTGCTGCTGCTGGAGAGAAAGGACTAACCTTTGAAGAGAATATGGTGGAGAGTCTATGTGCTTATTCCCGAGCTGTTGCTTATATCCCAACCGCTGTTAAAGAAGTAAAGAGATATATATTTTTCACCGTCTTTGATCTCCTCTTGTTAAGTGCTTGTACACCAGTATCTTGTGTCTTAATAAATTTTCTGATTACTGCAGTTTAAATGGAGGAATGGTTGGTTTTATTCGCTCTCAGAGAAAACAGTTGCAGAAGGGAAACCTGATCTGCGTCCCCTCCACACCGAATGGCTGAGAGAGCTAGAAGTGATTTAGAGCATATCAAAGTCTTGTGAGTGCACATACGGATTACGTAATACCCTTGCATATTGTAAATCTGAACTTAATGTGAACTTTGTAGATGCATAAGAAGCCAGAATAAAGATTATTACTTCGCGGTTTGTAGAAAACTCCGGAGTTTTTCATGCAAACGCTGCGACTTCAACTGTCCCAATCCCATCACTTACAGAGAATGTGATGGTGAATTTTTATGCAAAGAGGAAACGAAAACAACAAAAGAAGCCAACAGTCACTATGAATAAATATCGATAAAGTTTGGGGGATGTTAATATCCTACAAGAAACTCACAAGTACAAACGTAGAGAGGCTAGAGAAACAACTTTCACGGAGATTTATTATGGGTTTAAATTAAAGAAAACAAATAGAACAAACAAGGGAAACACAGTGATTACGTCACATATTCTAAGATGCTGACGAAAAAACAATCCTCATGGAAAAAGGAAAATGTCGTGAGTCATGAGAAATGAGAATGAGATTAGAAAGCTTATATCCTCAGCGGTAGCTTCTATACGAAGGGCTGTACATGCTGCTCTCTGCACATTGCTCTAGATCCCTGGGTTGAGGCAACCTCGTGGCCAATCCTATAAAAGTAACGCAATGTTATCTAAATTCATTACTGAAACACAACACTAAGGAATTGGTCTTAACTACTACTTACCTAGTTCATAGGCCTTGGCAGCCACCCTGGCTGCAATACGAGCTGAGATTTTTCTGATATTCCTGAAGGGGGGGAATATCATTCCCTTATCATAGTGCTCCTGTGTCAGTTGCTCAGCCAAAGCTTCTGATGCGGCCAGAAGCATGTCATCATGAACGCGGATGGTCCCCGACATTATTAGCCCCAGTCCAAACCCAGGGAAGATGTATGCATTGTTCGCCTGTTTACACAAACGTCAGAAATCAACTCTGTTCAATCAGTTGTCAAATCGTATTCTATAGTTTCGTTCATAACCTGTCCAGGCACAAACATCCTTCCTTCATACTCTACTGGCGGAAATGGGCTTCCACTTGCAAAGATTGCCCGTCCCTGTGAATCAAAAGGTTGACTTTTGTTACCTAAAAACAATACTCCTCTTCCCTTTTGTCTGAGAATTTCACAATCATAACTTGTTTACCTGACTCCACGAATATGCCTCTTCTGCCGTGCATTCTGACTGAGAAGTTGGGTTTGAAAGAGAAAGAATGATGGGTTTCTGTTTACACCAAAATTTGACATTGTGGTCAAGACCATATGCACACAGACATAATGCATATGAAAAATGCTTCTTTATTGTTGATGCAATTCTATGTAGATACCTCATTTAGCTCTGCCATGGTTTCCACCACTTCTCGTGTGAAGGTTTGACCCACTCCCGATGTTCCAATCAGAACTGTCGGCTTGATTGCCTGAATGAAAAAACAGTGTTCAGATTTAATGCCTCTTTCTCAGTGATATATTCTGCAGCAGACCAACGACCAACACACCTTGACGGCGTCAACAAGTTTCCTTATCGGTTCATGGTCATGAGCCCAGGGCTTTTTGAAATGTTGAATGGATTCCTTACGGGAACTAACAATCAGTCCCTACATAGATTAAAATGAGTACTTAGATTTAATTATGTGAAGAAGAAAGACAATCCGCATCTCGAAACTTACCTTTGAATCTACAAGCCAAATATTCTTCCGAGCCTCTTCCAATGGAATTTTGGTCTACAATCACCAACATATACTTCATATAAGACAACAACAAGTAGCTTAATCGAGAAAATGAAGCCAATCATATAGCTTACCTTTTTTGATATCTCAAGAGCAATTAGTTCAGCAATTCCAGTGCCAGCCTGCATCACAAAGAATTGGGAAAGTAAAACCATGTAGCAATCTTGCAGATATCCCATCCCCATCCAGGAAAAGCGTAAACATATTGACGGAATGGAGTTCCCTGAAAGAAATCCCAATTCTTACCTCTCCAGCACCTAGGAAGAGGAATTTATGGCTTGACAAAGATCCGCCAACAAATTTGAGAGCAGAGAGAAGTCCCGCAAGCACAACTGATGCCGTGCCCTACAAATAAAATCACAGTTTCAAAATTTGGTAAATCTGTACACAAAGCTGAAATTACCTCATGTATCACATCTCAATCAGGACATACCTGAATATCGTCATTGAAAACGAGATGTGTTGTACCATACTTAGCTAAAAGGTCAAAAGCATTATGGTTGGCAAAGTCTTCAAACTACAATTTATCAAGAAAAAAATAACGCATAAGAAACTTCATAAGGTCAAAATAGTAGATTAACGTGGTCGTGTATACTTATCCATGTTACAAGCTAACCTGAATAACGACTTTCTCCCCATAGTTCTGTTTGACTGCTGTCATGAATTCATCCATAAGTTCGGCATATTCCTGTCGTAAGAAGAGAATTGCGAGTTCAGTTGCATCCTAATTTTCACACGACTATTTTCTTGAAAGGTGGAAGGAGCCAATTACCTCTCCAGTAGCTCTCCTTTGACGTAGACCTATGTAGAACTCATCGTTCAATAGCTTTTCATTGTTTGTCCCAACATCAATTGTTATGGGCAGACACTGGCGACCAATGCATATAGAGAAGTATGAGAAAAGTTTATGAATGCAGTCAAGCTAATTTGCACAAAACTATACTTACGGCAGATGGCCGGACACCTCCAAGGGCTGTATACAGAGAAAGTTTCCCAACTGGTATTCCCATTCCCTGAAGACATTAATGATAGCATGCAATGAGCAGATTGGTTAAAAAGATATTAACAACCTGACACAGCACTCCGATTATAGCAGAAAGATGTCAACCAACTTGCCTGACATCCAAGATCCCCTAATCCTAAAATGCGCTCCCCATCGGTGACAACAATGACCTGGATGTTCTTCTCAGGCCAGTTCCTCAGTACCTCATGAATCTTACCTCTATTAAAGATAAGTCATGAGTCAAAAGATGAGCACCAAAAATATCAAAAGTGGTGGTTAATTTTCGATTCAAAAGACTCACTTTTCTTTTAAGCTGATAAAAAGCCCCTGTGGACGCAGGAAAATGCTGCCGTACTTCTGACAGGCTTCCCCAACCGTTGGAGTATAAACAACGGGTAGCAACTCCTCAACGTTCTCAATGAGAAGCTTGTAAAAAAGCCTCTCGTTTGTCTCCTGAAATACAAAAGCATTGTGAAATAAGTTAAGTAAACAAAGGCACGTGGTATTGCTTTTTGTTCAGAGATCACTATTTCCAAGTCTGGTTTAGTTACCTGGAGATCCATCATTGCCATATATCTCTGCAAGGGAACTTGATACTGACGAAGAGTATGCATCATTTTCTTAACCTGTCAACAAGGGTACAGTAAAAGGATCAAAATCCCGGAAAAATATGTATATATAAGGAATGTGAATAAATGAAGAAACTTGAGGAAACCTGAAGATCTTGAGAGATAACAGTAGGTGGGAGGAGACCTCGTAGATAGTGAGCGTCACGCTCCCTATGGTTAAAGGCAAGACCTTTATTGTGATGTGGATCACGCAACAACGTATACCCACTGCAACCAAACCCCATTCATATACAATCACATCAAGATATTGATGACCAAACGAATTAAGAACTTGAAATTCCTGTTGAGTAGAAAAATTGGTGAGTACCTGGCGACTGAAAGAGACCAGGGAGTAATGGGCATGTCTTCCGTGGCAGCGTCTTCGCCGTAGACATCCTGAACACCACCAGATACGGTGGATTTCTCAACTATTTCTGGAACGGTGGAGGTTTCGAGAGAGGAGGAAGATGATCCAGTGTCAGTTGTCTCAATCAAAACGCCACCGTTTGGATCCCGGTTAGATCCAATAGCGGAAAACACTCTTAAGAAAGCAGGAGAGGCTCTAGTTTTTCTAGTCTGATGTAGAGAGAAGTGAGTTGATGGAGGAACATATCCACTCTTGTTCTGAGAAAAACCAAATTAAAAAAGGGAAGACATTGATGATTGATATAGAACAATGAAGAAAAGAAGAGATTTAACTTACCAGAAACGAGGAGGAGCTGAGAGAGAACATGGCTGGCTACTGATGATGATGATACCTTGTTAATCGTCGACCAACTCGCTCTCTTCCTCTCAATCTCTCTCCCTCAGACGCTTTTAAATCTGAGAGCTTCACAAATGGCACAGAAGCTCCATGGAAATTGTTAAACGTGTGTCTTTTCTTTTCTATCTCTTCTAGTTTTGCCACTCTACTCCTTAATCTCTCCGTTTATTACAAATTGAACCCTATATTTATTGTGAATTTGCAATTTAAACCCACAAAATGTATAAAAATCAACTTTCATTGACTCTGACCTCTCACACTTGTCGTTTATGTCCAATTGGAAAAATAGCAGAAAAGTAGGAAATTCATTAGATTACAGAAAATGCTCAAATGGATTCAACAAAAAATTCAACTACCATCAATGTAGCTGTAGTTAGTTTGGAATTGCAAACGGATTCAGACACACTGACTCTCTCCTCTACTTGCCATTTATTTTTCATTTAATTTAATTTATTGTGAAAAGACAAGTTTCCTCCTACTTTTGGACTTGGTATTTTTTATTTATTGTGGATCACACTCACACGCGATGACGCGATGCCCAGCTTACGATGATCCACGTCATCTGGGCTCGTAAATATGTTTCAGCCCATTAGTGGCCCATCACTCTTTGTAGGCCCAATTAGTTCCTTCTCAAACAAGTCAGGTTGGCCAAAGAGAAAAGGCAAATTTAGCTGGAAAAAGAAAAAAAGGGTAAAGTTGAAATGAGGAGGATCAAAAGAAAGGCAAACAAGAGAACTGCATTTCATCATTATGTTCTTACTTTCTATAACAAAGCTTTTTTCTTTCTTTCTTTACCAAACCCTTCTTCTTCTTCTACATATCACTAAACCAAAAAACAGAGATGTAAAGTACTGCAATTACCAAAGATAATGAGAGTTTCATCTCCTGATCATTTCCGAGCTCCTCCTCCTTCTCCTGTCGCATCTAGTCGCCGAGCTTCCTTCACGGCTAATGACGATGTTCTTTCAGAGTTCCTGGATAAGTGTGGTCGTGTCCCAAACCTTGTATTACCTGATAAAGTTTTCCCTAAGCACACTTTCCTTGTAAACCCTCCTACTTTTGATTTCCTCCGATTAGGATCCTCTCTCTCGGCTTTGTTAGATGCCATCTCCACCATCGGTTGTTTTCAGCTCATTAACCATGGTGTTCCTGAGGCTACGGTGAAAGCCGCCATGGAAAATACCAATTTCCATGATGAAACAGAGGAAATTGTTTTATATAAAGATATGGTTGATGATCAAATGAAAGCTTGTTATGCAGATTTGAGGTATACATATAATGACAAAAGAAGTTATTAAGATTTTGAAAAAATGAAACGAAAGTAATGAAAGTAAATATTTGCAGGGAGTTGATGGGTGAAGCAGAGAGGATAGGGAAAGCGATGAGGGAAAAGCTAAGAGGAAGAAGAAGCCAAGAGGAAGAAGAAGACGAAAATGATGAAGAAGAAGGGGTTGGGGCTTGCTATGTGAAGAAGCATAATAACAAAAATGAAACAAAAGAAGAAGCCATAAGGATGTTAATAAGAGGATATGACGAAAGACATTCTCTGTGTCTTAACTTCTGCTGCAATGCAGAGTTTCATGTCTATTCCAAGAGAGGTTGGGTCTCTTTCTCTCCACGTACTGATGCTGTGATCGTGACGGTCGGAGATGAAGGCTGGTGTGGAAAGTTTAAGAGTGTTGTTGGGAAGCCTCTTCTCTACAAATCAAATGTTAATCCCCATTTCATTTCTATCTCCTTTCTCTACACTACTGTGACTCATCACAACAACACCATGGGAATTACAGAGAAGAAGAATAAGAAGAAGAAGAATATCATTTCCTTCTCCCACCAGCTCTACTTTGCTCTCTTCCTCACAATCCTCTTCCCTTTCTTCCTTCGTTGATCATTTTATACTCGTGCTCTTGTAGCAGAAAGAATTGTTTTGCTTGCTTATGAATCTGAAACCAAAACTAAATCATGTCAAGAAACTCAATACTCCAAGGATGAGAATCTAGAGATCTTTGGTTTATAAGAAGTTGAGTCATAAGGGTGTATAAACACTCACACTCCTCTAGAAGGTGTTTTCATACATTTCCTGCTCTTAAAAGATCTTTTCTTTTTTAAAGTAAATCTTAAAGATCTAAGAAGTTTCATAATGTCTGAAATCTCTTGGTCATGGGTCCCAAAGATTCTTTGTGGTGAGGAAGTGTTGTTTTGTCATAGAGGATTGTGTACGTAATCTTGTCTGAATCTTCGCCAAAGAATTAATGTGGTAATTTAGCTGGTCCAAACAGGCGTCTTGAATGTTTCGTAGCTTAGTTATTATAAAAAAGAACTGTAAAATAGCTTTAGCAACACATAACAAAAACTCAAGTGAGTATTCTACAAAAACAGAGCATAATGAAAAGAGGGAGTTATTCAATAAGTAACCTGCTCTCTCTTCTCGTTCTGCTATCACATGCCATGTTTACAGCAAGGGCTGAATATCTCACGATTTCGAGCGCTTGTCAAAGCCATTGTGGAGGAATCTCAATTCCTTACCCTTTTGGAATTGGTAAAGATTGTTATCTCAACAAAGACAAGTGGTATGAAGTTACCTGTAACAGCTCTTCAGGGAAACCTGTCCTGTTTCTTCCTCGTATCAACAAAGAAGTCGTGAATATCTCTCTTCCTAATGGTTATGACAGATCATCTTTTGGGTTGATCCGAATCAAGAATCCGGTAACTTCTTTAGGCTGTTTTAATCAAGAATCCCGTAACTTCACATTCAATATTACACGAAGCCCATTTTTCCTCACCTCCACAAATACTCTAATGGCAGTTGGCTGCAACAACAAGGCTTTGATGACGAATACTCAACCGCAGTTAGGAGGATGTGAGTCTACTTGCGAGAAGAAGTCTATCCAAAGAAGAGATAACATAAGCTGCGATGGCTACAGATGTTGCCAAGCAAAGATACCCTCTGATCGTCTGCAACAAATTGGCATCAAAATAGAGAGCCTTGATGGTAACAACACAATAACATCAGGTGGATGCAGAGTTGCTTTCTTGACAGACGACATATATTCCCAATCAAATTTAACTGAACCAGAGTCTCTTTACGCTAAGGCATATGCCACAATGGAGTTAGGATGGTTCATAGATATGTCGCATAATGTATCAACAGAAGAATATTGCTTGAAAGATAATACCACAGACGATAGAGGCATGAGTATCAGTAACGAAATAAGTTGCATTTGTGCATATGGAAACTATATAAACCGAAGCTATAGAAGCTGCAGGTGCAACTATCGTTACAGAGGCAACCCATATCTTTCCAGTGGATGTAGAGGTGAAGTGAACTATTTTCTTGCAATTCTAGGGTTGGTTAATGCTAGATTCGTGAATCTAATACATGTATCTTTCTTTGCAGATATCAACGAGTGCGAGGAAAAGGAAAATCCCTGTGAGAGAGGATATTATTGTGTGAATATGGCAGGAAGCCTTAAATGTGAGAAGAGGATGAACAAAACACTGGCTATCATTCTAGGTAATTCGATCACTTGTTTGGTATCTATGTATATATATTGAGAAAACCAAAGAAGAAAAGATCAGCTTAATGTTGTGTGCGTGTGTTTATTTCTGATGTATAGGTCTTAGTCTAGGCTTTGGCTTGTTGGTTTTAGGCATTGGAGCATGGTGGTTGCATAAGTTTATCAGAAAGCAAAGGGAAATAAAGGGCAAAAAGAGAGTTTTCGAACGTAATGAAGGACTACTGATGCAACAACAATTGATTTCAAATGAAGGCAATCTCGAGAATACAAAGGTGTTTAGTTCTAAAGAATTGGAGAATACCACCTAATACTTTGGCATAAATCGTGTGCTTGGACAAGGTGGTCCAGTGGCGTGCCTATTAACAAAAAAAACCATTTGTCTATGATCCCCAAAATATATAAAATTTTGGGATCCCTAATACCAAAAAAACATTTTTCTTTTAAAATTTATTGTAAAAATATCTTGTATATACGCTTAAAAATCCAAAAAAAAATTGTTATTTTGTTTTAAAAAAATGAAAACATGTTAGACGGTTTGAAGATGGTGAATCTCATTATCATTATCTTAGTAATAAAATCCAGAATGAGTTGATAAAACTGATAGCTAATCAAGTCAATGACATGATCATAAACAAGATTCAAGGGGCAAAATATTTTTCTATTATTGTTGATTGCACTCATGATATTAGTCATCATGAACAAATGACACTTATCTTTCGATGTGTTGATGTTTCACCACGTTCGGCTAAGATAGAAGAATTTTTTCTTACATTTTTGAAAGTTAATGATACATCCGGTGAAGGTTTTTTTAGTGAGATTCAGAAGGTGTTGGTTGCTCTGAATTTAAGTATTGATGATGTGAGAGGACAAGGATATGATAATGGATCCAATATGAAGGGAAAACATAAAGGAGTACAAAAGAGATTTATTGATGTCAACCCACGTGCCTTTTATACATCATGTGGTTGTCATAGTCTTAATCTTGCTCTTAGTGATATGACAACCACTTATCAAAAAGCCATTTCATTTTTGGGATAATTCAACGAATTTATTGTCTATTTGCATCTTCGACTAAGCGATGGAAGATATTGGAAGATGTAGTGAGAGGTTTGTCAGTTAAAAAGTTGTCGCAAACTCGATGGGAGAGTCATGTTGAATGTGTCAAGGCAGTAAGATTTCAAGCTCCAAAAATAAGAAATGGTCTGATTCATATAGCAGAAAATAGTGATGATCCAAAAACCCAAAGAGATGATGAGTGTCTTGCGACAAGTGAAACACATGAGATTGAAAATTATGAATTTTTACTCTCTATGGTGATTTGATACAAAGTTCTCTTTGCAGTAAACACTGTAAGCAAGAGTTTGCAGTCATAAAACATGAACATTGATGTTGCATTTTCCCAGTTAAAGGGACTTGTTTCTTTTTTTTCCAAAATTATAGAGATAGTGGTTTTTAGAGTGCAAAATCAGATGCTAAAGTAATTGCAGAGTCTATGGAAATTGAAGCCATATTTTCAACAAAAGAAAAACGTGTTATCAAAAGAAAAAAAGAAAAATTGGTGAAAAATTAGAGATAGTTGATGAAACTGTGAATTTATCTCCAGAAGAGAGCTTTATAATAAATTATTTCAACCAAGTCATGGATCAAGCTATCTATTCTCTTAAGACAAGGTTTGAGCAATTTCAAAAGTACGAACAAACCTTTGGTTTCCTATTTGATTTAGAGAAACTGAAGTCAGCAAGTGATGATAACTTGAAGACATCTTGTACCAATCTTAAAGTATTTCTAAAACATGGAAATCATTCATATGTTATAAGAGATGAGTTGTATTTTGAACTAATAGTTCTTAAAGATGTTTTGCCAGAGGAATACAAGAAACATGTTGAAGTGTTGAACTACTTGAAATGAATGGAAGATTGTTATCCAAACTCATGGATTGCTTATCGGATTTTGTTGACGATTCGAGTTTCGGTTGCTTCAGCTGAAAGAAGTTTTTCAAAACTAAAGTTGATAAAGTCTTATTTGCGATCAACTATGTCACAAGAAAGACTAAATGGTTTAGCAATCATATCTATAGAAAGAGACCTAGTTAGAAATTTAGATTATGAAAATTTGGTAAAAGAGTTTATTGAAACAAAATGAAGAAAAATTATGTCTTAATCGTTTGTTTTTTAAAAATTTTATAATGGTTTATCAATATAATTTTTTAAATTATATTATATTTATATTACAAAGAGCTCTTTTTATTAAAGTTCACCTTAGACCTCTTGAAGTCTAGGCACAACACTGGGTCAAGGCACAGTGTACAAGAGCATGCTTGATGAAGACAAACTTGAAATCATTTTGTAACATTAGATGACTATTATTCTTTATTTTTAGTATAGATAATGATTTTAGATCAAGAAAACCAATTCACATTATTAAAAAGTTTAATTGTGATTAATCAATTGTTTAATACGATTTAAGTGGCTGCAATCGTTTAGATCACACATGCCATCCTCGTGCGTGCATGCCATAGAATCATGGATTAACCACAATCAAACTTTCATTTGGTTTTAGAATTGGTTTAACATATGAAAACTTCTATACCAAGTAAATTTAAAATTGTACAGAAAATCTGTGAGTGTCCTACAAAATCACAAATGTACATATATACTTGAGTGATTTTATGACCTCCCATGATTGTTGATGATAAGAAATCTATGGATACCAATTCGATGACTTTTGGAATCATAAATTTATATATTTTCTTATAGCTTGAATATCACTACATGCAAATAGTTCTTTTAGACAATTCGATTCCAAGACTCAATCGTGTATCTTTGGAAAAGAAGATTCACGATGATACTTGACCTAAAATGTATGTGGAATTTTGGTAAATCGAACACCTAATGCTATTTAAAGATATCGACACTATTATGTATGTAAGATTTGAAGAAAACCAGATCATTTACCGTATAGTAACGATGATTATTCGTGGCCTTTTTCATAGTTGTGATGTAGCCACAGATTTTTTGGTGGTTAGATTGATGTCAACATTTTTTTTTGAAATACTATTGCGTCTACATTTACCGTTTTTTATCAACAATTATATAGACAATAAGACGTGCTCTATAGCACAAATTTTATTATATGGGATAATGTGACTATAAAATACTTGAAATCAAACTCAAGTAAAAAAATGTTGCAGAGATAAACGACCACAAATAGTCTAATATCTTAACTTAGCAAAGCAGAGTTTCATGTCTATTCCAAGAGAGGTTGGGTCTCTTTCTCTCCATGTACTGATGATGTGGTTGTGACGGTTGGAGATGAAGGCTGGAGTGGCAAATTCAAGAGCGTTGTTGGGAAGCCTATTCTCTACAATCAATTGTTAATCACCATTTCATTCCCATCTCCTTTATCTACACTACTGCGACTCATCACAACAACACCATGTGAATTACACAGAAGAAGAACAAGGAGAAGAAGACCATTTCCCTCTCCCACTAGCTCTACTTGGCTCTCTTCCTCACACTTTTCTTCCCTTTCTATCAAGAAACCAAAGATTTTGTGAAAAAAGTTTCTTATCGAATTCAATAGAGACCGAAGCCCAAAGCCATGCTTGGAGGCAATTGTTTGGTCATTTACCTTAGGCCACAACACAGCAATAATTTTAAAAGATAACACTTAAACAAAATTATATTTATGTTTCATTTTGTTTTTTTTTCTGTTTATCTAAAACTTAATTTAATTAAAAAAGTTAGTGGTACGCACATTAAGAAAGTTATTTGATATTAAATATTGCAATTAATTAAAATTGTAAGATTAACATGTCCTTATCAATTTAGATTATGATTTTGTTATTATCACTTTTCGTAGATGTGTAGGAATTTTTTTCCTAGATCTTTATAAATATTAATTTAAAAAGTTGTACAATACTTATTCATTGACTGTAAACAAAAAGATTATTTACTCAAAACTTCATGCATCTTTAGAGCTTCGTGTTCTTCTCACTTCCATTATCTTCTCATTTTTTTATATTTAAACATGTTTAGTCAAGTTGATTATACAAGTTTAGTAAATGAACTTATAGAAGAAAAAATTGTAAGCTAGCTTTTTTCACTAAAAGAACTGTGTATTGTTTAACAAAATAAAATAGTTTTATCATAAGCTACATTTTTTTGATTTGCTCTAGACATCCAATAAGTTGACCATGGCAATGCTGAAGCCTTTACATATGATATCATTGTCAACCTTATTTAACTTAACTAGGTGAGTGCCCGCGCTACGCAGCGGGATCCTTTTTAATTTATGTCATTTTGTTGCAATTTTTTAAAATTTTGGGAAAACTATGAGAGGTTTATTATAGAAAGAGAAATAAATTTTTTAAATATTGATGACCAATATTTTGGCTGAATCTTTTGTTAAAAGTTGAGACTATTTTAATGAATATTGGTCATGTTCAAGTGGTTGAACTTGTTCTTCTCGGTTCATTTCTATAGAATATAGAACCACTAAAATTACAACATTGAAGTCTTCCGTACATTAATATGGGTATTTATTGTAAATGAAATTACATGTGGCATGATAGTGAAGATTGTTGAAAATCTCTTTGTATATGACATTTTTAATGGTTGATTTGTTTTCCTTTTGTGTAGTGGCACTCCAAATTCGTAGTCCTTCTTTTGATGTGATGCGAGATAAAACAACATATAGTTGGCCATGACTAAATACATGCTTGGGTAGATTGATACCCACATTTTGTAAACTTTGGCCTTGACTATAGTTTATTGTCATTGCATAACAAACTCTAACAGGGAATTGTCGTCTTCGCATTTTATATGGAAAATTTGTATTTGCCGTTGTCATGATTATCCTTGGTATAAACACTTTTTTCTTGACATTGGTGCCGGTTAGTACCTCTGCTTCAAGTACCTTTTTCACCTAAATGAGTAACAAGCAGTCTAGTCCCATTGCATAAACCTTGCTTTTGGTTTATGTTTCTTAACAATATATTTGGGGCATACTGTATCAAAGGTACGTGATGATTTGGTAATCCCAAACACTTGAGTGCATATAGGTACTATGCAGTGTATACAAGATTAACTCCATCAAGGTCATCATCATCGGCGATACTGTCAGCACTAAGATACTCTTTCATGTCACCTCCAATTTTTGCTAAGAAGAAATTATTTAACTTATCAACAGTTTCATTCCTTGGTTTTATGATGGCAAGACCTCGCATATATGCACGATTTTGGAAAGATTTTTTGAGATTTGGGAATGTTGCTTCCTGCATTTCTCTCATTGAGTTTTCTCCTTTTTCCAAAAGTAATGTGTCTTTGAACTCTATGTAGTAATTTTCTAGAGACGCTTTGTTCAGAGTATTGACACTTTTAGCCTCGCCATTCCCGACTTGTAAAATCCATGCAACAAAGTTTTTTCATCTTGCTTCACTCTCATGTTTTTGGTAAGGGTGGCAACGTAACAACTTTGCCAAATGTAAGATCTATTAAGTGTTGCGAGAATTGTATCTTATTTTCTTCCTTGTGAGATGACTAGTAATATTTGTCTGAAATCTCCACCTAACAATATAGTATTTCCCCTAAATAGTTTTGCTTCTGCATCTGGGTCGATAAAACTCATTATATCTTTTAATGTGCGATCTAATGCTTCAAAAGTGTGATGATGTGCCATTGGTGCTTCATCCCATATGATTAGATCCGTTGTCTCAAACAATTCTGCGAGCATTGTTCTTGGTTTGATATCACACATCGAGTCTTCATGCATAAATGATGGTTACTTGAAAGACTGTATGAACTGATAAACTTATTGATATCTTAGTTATCAATTTGATATATTGATATTTTTGAAAACCCCCTTTCAAGGGAAAATTTCCAGAGAGAATGATGAAGCAGGTGCGGTTTTTAAAGTTTGGAAATAAGGAAAAATTATTGACCTCTGGTTTAGCATGTATTATGGCCTCATGGACCAACGATTAGGCGGAAACGAAATTATACATTAGGTGAGAATCATTTATTTGTTAAGCATATTGATCGAAAAAGTAGTGGAGGGGAGGTTAATTTTTGTTTCACAGAATCGTATGAATTTGAGTAGGTTAATTTTTTATGATGATGTCGTTTTAACTTATATGATGTGTGTTTAATCTGATAATGCTATTGGTTGATTATGGGAAATTAAATTGCTGATGTGTCAACACCAGAAGAGAAAACCATGTTTTTATATATATAATTTACATATTTTCTAATACCAATTAAACTAACTAGTTTGTGAGGCTCAATAGGTTTCTTCATTCCTTAATTATTTTAATTATGAATCTATGGAAATGTTATCATTACTATTCATTTCTTATGAGAATGTCACTATCCATAACTCTTTCAAAAAATCCACCACTTTTCCTTCATTTTGCCCTCATCATCTTCATCTTTCATATATATATATATATATATATATATATATATATATATATATATTTAAATATGATTTGTCAATTTTAGTATTTTTTCCTTGAATTTAGGCTTCCTAAGGAGTTTAAGGTTTAGTTTTGGTAATTTCATATATTATTAAATGCATTGAATTTGAAAATTTTGGAAAAGAAGAAGAAAAAAATCAAAAAATTGGAGAAGAAAATGAAATCAAAAGAAATTTTAATACTTTCCTTTGACTTTAGGTTTTCCTATGATATTTAGGGTATAATTTTGATAATTTCATATAGTATTAAATGTTTTGAATTTAAAAATTTTGAAGAATAAGAAAGAGAAAATAAGAAATAGGGAAGAAAGAGATAAGGGCAAAATTTTCTAAATGCATAAAATGGTCCTAAAACACATGTGACTACGAAAGGTCACCTTTCTATAATAATCCCTCATTTTTGTACTCGTGCTCTTGTAGCAGAAAAAAGTAATTGTTTTGCTTGCTTATGAATCCGAAACCAAAACTAAATCGTCACACAAGAATTATACGGATGAGAATCTAGAAATCTTTGGTTTATAAGAAGTCGTGTCATAAGGGTGTATAAAAACTCCTCTAGAAGGTTATTTTCATAAAATTTCTGCTCTTAAAAGATTTATTTTTAAATTAGCAAGTCTTGAAAGATGTAGGAAGGTTCAAAATGGCTGATTTATCTTGGTCATGGTCCCACCTTTGAAATATTCTCTGTGGTGAGTATTTGTTTTGTCATTTTTTTTCTTCGCAGACCAGATTATGATGTAAACGTTTGTAGACTTCTTGTAATCATCAATGACCAACAACAAATTAAGAACGAGGATTGTGTACGTAATCTTGTCTGAATCTTCGCCAAAGAAATAATTTGGTAACCAAGCTGGTCCAAATAGGCGTCTTGAATGTTTCCTAGCTTAGTTATTATAGAAAAAGGACAGTAAAATAGCTTTAGCGTCACATAACAAACTCAAGTGAGTATTCTACAAAAAACATAGCGTAATGAAAAGAGGGAGTTATTCGATACGTAGCATGTTCTTTCTTCTCGTTCTGCTGTCACATGACATGTTTACAACAACAGCTGAAGATCTCACGATTTCGAGTTTTTGTCAAAGCCATTGCGGAGGAATCCTGGTTCCTTACCCTTTTACAATTGGTAAAAAATTGTTATCTTAACAATGACGAGTGGTATGAAGTCACCTGTAACAACTCTTCCGGGAACCTCGTCCTGTTTCTTTCTAGTAGCAACAAAGAAGTCGTGAATATCTCTCTTCCTATTAGTTTTTCGTCTTTTGGGTTGATCCGAATGAAGAATCCGGTAACTTCTTTAGGCTGTTCTAACAGAGTTGAAGGTAACTTCACTTTGAATATTACACGAAGCCCATTTTTCCTCACCTCCAGAAATACTCTAATGGTCGTTGGATGCAACAACAAGGCTTTGATGACTGAAATTCAGCCGCAGTTAGGAGGATGTGAGTCTATTTGCGAGGAGGGTCTATCCAAAGAAGGCAGAACATAAGTTGCGGTGGCTATAGATTTTTCCAAGCAAATATACCCTCTGATCGTCTGCAACAAATTCGCATTGAAATAGAGAGCCTTGATGTTAACATAACATCAGGCGGGTGCGTAGTTGCTTTCTTAATAGACGAGAATATTCCTGATCAAATATAACTGAACCAGAGTAGTTTTACGCAAAGTGATATGCAACAGTGGAGTTAGGATGGTTCACACATATGTCTCATGATGTGTCCACAGATGTGAAGATTTGACCCAATTCCAAATACTGGTTGGGCTTCTTATTGGGCCTATGACATCTATAGACTTGTTGGCTCTTGTTTAATGAAGGGTTCATGAACACATATATAAGTTAAAGCTATCAAGGGAATATGAAGAGTGTGACGTGAGTAGAAGTTGAGAAGTCATTGTCTGTTCTTCTTCTTGGTGTGAGATTCCATAGCTTCTTTGTGTGTTTCTTGGTTGTAATCACATTATCTAGTGGATTTGGAAGTCATTGTAACTCCCACGAGACGTACTAGTGCATTGTCGGGAACTCGTTAAATTGCTCATGTCACTCATTATATTCAAATCGATCCTAAACCTGCATATATTGATAACAACCAAGTCGATCCAAAACTCAACAAAATTTGTATCGGAGCGTTGGTTAAGGGAGAAGAGTTGTGCATCAGAGGTTAAGGAAGCATGAGTAATACAAGGATTGAAGTGGATCGTTTTGATGGGACTAGAGATTTTTCCTTGTGGAAGGTGAGAATGCTTGCTCACTTTGGTGTGCTAGGGTTGAAGAGTATCTTAACAGATGAGAAGCTTGGGAAAAATGCATCTACTACATCAGGTGTGACTAGAAAAGAAGCAGTGAGCGGTGTGACTGGTGCTCCCGGAGTCGTCACAAAAATTGACCCTAAAATTTTTGGAAAAGTCAGAAAAAGCAAAAGATCTCATTATTCTTAATGTGGGAAATCAAGAGATGCGGAAGATTTCAAACTGTGAAACAACAAGTGCAATGTGGTCCACTCTCAACAGGTTATACATGGAAATATCTCTTCCCAATCGAATTTACTTACAATCAAAATTCTACACATTCAAGATGCTCGAATCAAAAAATATAAATGAGAATGTGAATGATTTCCTTAAGCTGGTGGCAGACCTAGACAACAGTGGGATATAGGTAACATAAATGGTTCGTGTTATTCTTTTTTTGAGTTCCATACCTGACAAATATGATTACTTTAAGGAAACATTGAAGCATGTCATATATACCTAATGTCTAAATGAGGTCATTGATGCTGCAAAATCAAAAGAAAGAGAGTTGTTAGAGAAGGGAAAATTTACCAGATCACATAATGAAGGGATGTATGTTGAAAATAGGGGAAGAACAGAGAAGATATATGCTAAAGGAAGCAGTAAAGGATGGAGAGGAAGATCAAAAAGCAAGGCTAGATCCAAATCCAAGCCAAGGTACAATAAAAACAACAAATGCTGCTTTATATGTGGAAAAGAGGGACATTGGAAAAGAAATTGTCCAGAGAAACATTCGAACAAGCCAGCCATCTCAGCCAATGTTGCCACATAACTAGTTCAGCCAACTGTGTTGACCGTGAGCCGAAATGACACCAAGCAAGAATGAGTTATGGATTCTGGGTGTACTTTTCATATTACACCGGACAAAGATTCACTCTTTGACCTTGAAGAGTTTGAAAAAAGAAAGGTTTTGATGGGGAATGTAACCCAAAGCAAGGTGAAATGGATTGGTAAGATCAAGATTATCAATTCAGATAACTCAATTGTGATTCTAACTGGTGTAAGGTATATTCCTTCTATGGGCGGAAACCTTGTAAGTTATGGTCAACTTAAGAAGAATGGCTGCAAGTATGAAGCCAATGATTTCGTGGTAAACTTTTATGAAGATGGAAAAAGGAGTTTGTCAGGGAAATATCAAGACAGTCTCTACTACTTTGATGGAACAATTTTGAAAGGAGAAGCTACAACTGCTCAAGCTGAGGACATGACTCAGATTTGGCACTCATGGTTATGCCACATTAGTCAAAAGAACATGGATATACTAGTTAAAGAGGGTTATCTATCAGATAAGGTTGTGAAAAAGTTAAGTTTATGTGATAATTGTGTTATTGGGAAGTCTCATAAACAAATTTTCAACGCAGCAAAACACACATCAAAAGGTGTTCTTGATTACATCCATGCCGACTAATGGGGCTCACCTTCTATCCTAGAAAGTCTTGGTGGCTGCATGTACCCTGTCATTTTCATTGACGATTTCTCGAGGAAAACAAGGGTATATTTTTTCTGAAAATGAAAGATGAAGTGTTTGACATATTCATATATCGGAAGCAAGCTGTAGAAAATCAGATGGGCAAAAAGGTCAAATATTATAAAACCGATAAGGGGCTGAAGTTTTGTAACTCTAGATTTGCTGAGCTTTGTAGGGAAGCTGGGATTATAAGGCATCAAACTTGCACTTATACACCACAACAAAATGGTGTATCGGAGAAGATGAATAAAATCATCATGGAAAAAGTTAAATGCATGCTCATAGAATCTGATTTAGGAGAGGATATATGGACATAAGCTACATCCACGACTATATACTTAATAAATATAACTCCAAACTCCTTTATAAACTTCCATCTATCTGAGGAGAAGTGAAATGGGTCAAAGCCAGATTTGAGTCACTTAAGGACATTTGGGTGCTCAACTTTCGTTCATGTAACTCAAGGAAAAACAAGTCAAAGAGTTGTGAAGGCAATTTTTATGGGATATCCTTTTCATGGACAGTGTGAGCAAGACTGAACAAGTAGCTGATAAGGAAGAACATAAATTAAGAAAGGCTAAGAAGAACGTGACATTCAGTCTGAATTTAATTAGAGGTCCTTATCCAAGTTACTCAGATTCAGAAAGTGATTCTGATAGCGGTGGAGGATCTTCATATTCTGAGAAATTTGAAAGTCTAAACCAGCTAGACATTTCAGAGAATGAGGAAGAGACTAATGCTGAAACAAGTGAGTCACTTGATGATTATATGCTGGCCCGTGACAGAACTAGAAGGAGTAATATACGACCTCCCTCCATATTTGAGGACGGTGATTTTGTTGCATATGCGCTTTCAGTTGCTCAAGACATAAATTGAAGAGCCTAAATCTTTTGAAGAGGTTATGAGAATTAAAAAGAAAAAGTATTGGGAGATGGCAACAAAAGAGGAAATGGAATCTCACAGAAAGAGCAACACTTGAGATCTTATTGAGAAACCAGAAAAAAGCTAAGATAGTGGGCTGTAAATGGATACTCAAGCTGAAAGGTGGTATTCCAGGTGTTGAAAAACAAAGACTTGTTGCGAGAGGTTTTTTACAACAAGAATGGGTTGACTACAATGAGGTTTTCTCAGCGGTAGTGAAACATGTTTCCTTCAGATTGATGTTGTCAATTGTTGTTAACATGTATTGTGAATTAGAGCAAATGGATGTCAGGACAACCTTCCTACATGGAAATCTAGAGAAGTGAATTCTAATGAGTCAACCTGAAGGTTTTATTCAGCATGGGGATGAAAACAAAGTTTGTTTGTTGAAGAAGTCTCTATATGGACTGAAACAGTTCCCTAGATGTTGGGATCAACGTTTTGATAAATTCACAAAAGATAAAAAATTTGAGAGGTGTGAACGTGATCCTTGTGTGTATGTGAATGGCTGTCAAACTGATTAGGTTGTGTATTTACTGTTGTATCTAGATGACATTTTAATTGCTTCAGGGAAAATGGATGTCATTTAAGAGTTGAAGCATAAACTGAAAAGTGAATTTGAAATGAAGGATTTGGGTAAGGCTTCTCGAATTTTGTGTATAGATATCACAAGAGAGAGAGAATGAGGAGTTATTACTATATAAAAAACTACTTAGAGAAGGTTTGAAAACATTTGGAATGTTTGAGGCAAGACCAGTTATTACACCAACTTCATCTCATTTTGAACTTTGAAGTTTGACAGAAGAAGAAAAGGAATCATAAGCTGAACATATGGAACGAATTCCTTACCCTAGTGTTGTTGGAAGTCTAATGTATGCAATGATTGGTTCAAGACCATATTTGAGTTTTGCAATTGGATTGATTAGTAGGTTCATGAGTGCTCCAGAAAAGGAACATTGGGCAACCTAGTGTTTAAGAGGAATCTATATGCAAAGCCTAGTGTTCATGAAAGATTATAAATTTAACGTGGAAGGATTCTAGACTCTGATTTTGCTACAGACCTAGACAAGAGAAGGTATGTTACTAGTTATGTATTTAAAGTAGGTGGAAATGCAGTTTCGTGGAAGTCTAATTTGCAATCTGTTATAGGTTTTCGACAATCGAAGCAGAATATATTGCTTTAACTAAGGATGTGAAAGAGGCTTTATGGTTGAAAGGGTTATGCAAAGATTGGGGTTTTCTCAAGGTAAAGTTCTAGTGCATTGTGACAGTCAAAGTGCATTAGCCCTAGCAAAAAATCCAGTTCACTACGAAAAGACAAAACACATTGATAACAAGTTTCATTTTATTCGAGATAGAGTTAGCCAAGGTGAGGTGGAGCTACAAAATTGGAGATTACCTAACAATATTTAGTCATGGTTAAGGTGGAGCAGTTAAAGAAAAGAAAAAAGAGAGAAGAAAACTCTAGTTTTTTAAAGCTACGTCAACGTGTTGGGAAATTCAAGGTGTCACGTTGGAAATGAAATTAGGAGACACACAAGTGAGAAGGTTGAAATTACCTATTGCTTGGTGGAATCAATGAGGAGAACCGTGTGCTTGGACAAAGTGGTCAAGGCACAATGTACAAGGGCATGCTTGTAGATCGGAGAATAGTAGCTGTCAAAAAATCAAAAGTTGTGGATGAAGACAAGCTTGAAGAGTTCATCAACGAGGTTGTGATTCTCTCGCAGATCAACCGTAGAAACATCGTGAACCTCTGAGGATGTTGCCTCGAAACAGAAGTTCCTCTTCTGGTTTATGAGTTTATTCCCAATGAAAACCTTTTTGAACATCTTCATCATGATGATGAATCTGATGATTACACAATGGCTACTTGGAAAATCCGTCTACGGATTGCTGTAGGTATCGCCGGAGCCCTTTCATACCTCCACTCAGCAGCATCATATTTTGGAACATCAAGGTCAATAACCATAAACCATACCCATCTCACAATAGTGGTTGCAGGTACAATAGGTTATGTAGATCTAGAGTATTTTCAATTAAGTCAATTTACAGACAAGAGCGATGCTTATAGTTTTGGAATTGTACTTGTGGAGCTCACAGAAGAGAAGGCGATTTCTTTTGTGAGGTCTGATGTAAATAGAACCTTGGCAACATATTTCATTCTGCTGAACATAACAGATTCTGGGATCATTCTTATTACAGAATTTTCCTCCAACATCATCTTTACATCTTCATCTCGTTCAACATTATGGCCATCAGAAACCACTAATGTGAGATGAAAATTCGGTTAGTTTGGGTGTGATTCTGTTTGTTTAGTTATTTTTTTGTATATGAATCGGAAAAAATGTTAAATCCAATTGTTTTATGTAATGTATGAAGGTGACTGAAATTAGAAACCAAACAACATAAAATTAGGAAAAAAATAAAAACACGTTCGCCCACCGTGGGGCTCGAACCCACGACCACAAGGTTAAGAGCCTTGCGCTCTACCAACTGAGAACTGAGCTAGACGGGCAATTTGGCTTATTATGTGTTAATAATAAATTAACGGATGTATTAGTAGCTAGAATCAAGCTTCCAGACAACTTGGCGTTTCTAATAACAAACTGTGTGCTGTTTATTTGGGCATTTAACCCATTTGGGTCAAAAGGTCTACCGTGAGAAACCAAACTGGTCGTTTCCGGACAGAGTTAGTGTGACGGTTCCGTTCTGAGTTTACTTCTCAAAGTCAATGGTCAGCAGAAAACAAAAACTTGAGAAGAAAGGATCCATGGGGAGTTGACTTTTGTATCCAAATTTCTTTTAACGTGTCACTTGACTTTTTTGCACATATGAGATAAGAGAAGATGGATTAGATTAACAAAATTCTGGAAGTATAAAGAAGACAATGACTTACAACGTCTTATGTTTTGCACTCTCCTGTCCTGACTCTGCAGCTCATCAATGGTTCATCATCAGCAGCAACACCTCCACTTCCATCCCCAAATACTAATTCTTCAACTTTTTGTAGCAGAGCATGTGGAGGAATTTCGATCCCTTTCCTGTTCGGAATCCGCGGGAAGGATTGCTACCTCAACAACTGGTAAGAGGTTAAGAGCAAAACCACTACAACTGGATCGTTCGGTATAACTGTTCCCTTCTTGTCAAAAATCAACAGGGAATTGGTGAATATTTCTCTTCCAGACGGTTTTAAACCATATGGAGTGGTTTACATCAAAGGTCCTGTGACCTATTGGGGTTGCTCTAGTAGTAATAGTCAAGTACCTCAAAACTCATTGCCGGATTTAAACGTGACGGGTAAAGGCAGCCCATATTTCCTTACAGACGAGAACCGCCTTGTGGGTGTTGCTTGCGGTGCAAAGGCGTTGATGACAGATATTGAATCAGAGGTTTTGGGTTCTTTAAACGTAATGGAGGTTTGTGTTGAAACAACATCTAACTACTTCAAAGAACGGAAATATAGAGATGTCAAGGATATTTAGCTCAAAAGAGTTGAAGAAAGCTACCGATAACTTCAGAAAGAACAGAGTGCTTGGTCGACGTGGTCAAGGCACTGTGTACAAAGGATCATTGCAGTTAAAAGATCCAAAGTCATAGATGAAGACAAAATGGAAGAGTTTATCAATGAGATTGTACTTCTCTCACAAATTAATCACCGGAACATTGTGAACCTCTTAGGTTGTTGCTTGGAGACAGAAGTTCCAATCTTGGCTTACGAGTTTATTTCAAATGGAGTTTGTTCAAGCGCCTTCATGATGAATCTGATGATTACACCATGACTTGGGAAGTACGTATTCATATAGCCATAGAGATCGCAGGAGCTCTTTCATACATGCACTTAGCTTTATCTTTCCCAATATTCCACAGAGATATCAAGACCACCAACATATTATTGGATGATAAATACCGAGCCAAAGTGTCTGATTTGGAACTTCAAGATCAGTGACCATAGATCAAACTCACTTGACAACATTAGTTGCAGGAACTTTTGGGTACATGGATCCAGAGTATTTCCTGTCAAGTCAATACACTCACAAGAGCGATGTTTATTGTTTTGGGGTTGTCTTGGTAAAGCTAATAACGGGAGAGAAACCACTGTCATGTGTCCGGTCTGAAGAAGGCAGAGGCTTAGCAACTGACTTCCTCGAGGCAATGAAAGAGAACAAACAGATTGACTTAATTGATATTCGGATCAAAGAAGAAAGCAAGCTAGAGCAAGTGATGGCAGTGGCAAAACTAGCCCGAAAGTGTCTTAACCGGAAAGGGAAAAAACGGCCAAACATGAGAGATGTTTCAATAGCGTTGGAGAGGATCGTTCATCACCCACAGACTTAGAGGTCCATACCGAAAATAAAGACGAAGAAGAGGATCAAATCATGGAACCAAATATACAAGATTCTTCATAAGTCACGTAATTCAGACTTTTCTGCGACATTTGTACATCTATAGTAAGTGGAGTTGGCTACGTTGCTAGTAGGATGTTAAATATGTTATAATGCGTGATAATATGTGATAATAAGAACCTGGTCACTCTTACAGACACTTTTAGCCTCTAATTTTTTAACTTGTTCCCAAAGTAAAACCCAAACAGTTGGCCTGGTCATTTATCTGTTGACTTTTTAACTCTAATGACTTTGTTTGGGTCAGCTTTATCATTTGCAACCTCTATCACGCATCCATGAATTAAATTCTTCGCGTCTTTGCGCTTCTCGACAAGACATTAGAAGATATGAATTTTTATGCCTTATCGACTTGCATTATTGGTCCACACCAAGATAGTCATTGTCATCGCCATTTGACTGGTTATGAAATCCGCAAGGTCAACTTCTTTTTTTCAGCACTTCTCACGCATCCCTGAATTCTCATCTATTTTTGTCCAACTGTGTGAGTCTTGCTACTTTTCCTATGAGGTCAGAACATTAATGGCCAATATGTATTGATTATATAAGGGAAAGAGTGTGGAACAAGCAACCCAAAAAGAAGAATGGGTCGCAAGCTAGAAGGAGGCTCGGAGAAGCCTCGGGAAGCGGGTGACCCTCGGCGTAGGAGATGGGCCGAGCTGAATCGCTCGGCGTAGGAGATGGGCCGAGCTGGATCGGGAAGACATCTCGGCCTGGTACGCGAAGTGGGCCGAGCTGGATCGGAAGGCATCTCGGCCTGGTACACGAAGTGGGCCAAGCTGGATCGGGAAGACACCTCGGCCTGGTATGCGAAGTGGGCCGGGCTGGATTGGGAAGACATCTCGGCCTGGTAAACGAAGTGGGCCGAGATGGAACTTGAAGACATCTCAGCCTGGTACACAAAGTGGGCCGAGCTGGACCAAGCATTCCGTACGAAGGTCGCGCATAGTCCATACGAAGGCCGTGTACATCCCGAGGAACCTCGAACTCGGATCTCTCGGGATAGGTGAAGTGAAAGCGACATTTTAAGGGGCGTGGGGACCAATGACTGCTCCCTGCACTGCCATGTACCCACCCGTACAGTAGGAAGCCGTTGAAGACTCCACCGGTCCCACCAGGTTGTCTGCGCCCCGAGAAACTCACCCGAGCGGCCCCACCAGGTTGTATGCGCCCCGGGACCACTTCTCCAACGGTCATGACACATCTCCAACGACTCTCTTGATATTTTTGAGGGCTTTCTTCACCTCTTTACCTTATATATATGTATGCATTGTATTGGAACATTTTATGGAGTTTTGATTCAATAAAAATGTTTCTAATTCATTCTCTTTCATTCTCTTATTTACATTGATTCTTAAGGTCAATCTTAGGACTTCTTAATCTTATATTCTTACATGGTATCAGAGCAACAAAGATCCTAATCTCATTCTATTTCTAGTCTTAAAGTTTGTATTATCTCATTAATCTCCAAAATCTCAAAAACTCTCTCAAAATCTTTCAATTCGATAAAATCGCCATGGAATCCAACAAAGGGGCATGTATACCAGTAATTCTTAAGGGGCCTAACTACATGCTATGGTCAAGGACTGCAAGGATGATCTTGTGCAGCCGTGGGTTATGGAGTCATGTAGAGCCACCACAAGAAAATGTCTCAAATGTCACCGATAAGGGAAAAGGGAAGGAAGGTTCCTCCGACATGGTAATTATCGACCAAGACAAATGGTTCCAAGAAGAGCAAATGGTAATGGCTATCATAACCGCCTCTCTTGATCCACATCTTCTTGAATCTTATCTCTTTTGTGAAACCGCCAAAGAACTATGGGATACCCTCAAGAGGGTATATGCAAATGTCTCCAATCTCACTAGAGTATTTGAAGTTAAAAGAGCTCTAAACACTCTAAGTCAAGAATATATGGAGTTTGAAGATTACTTTGGAAAGCTAAGGGTTCTTTGGGCGGAGCTTGAAATATTAAGGCTAAGCACAATGGATCCCCTTATGCAAAATGAAAGAAAGGAGCAAGATAAAGTCTTTGGGCTACTTGGAGGTTTACAGCCTTGCTACAACGACCTCGTCAAATCCATACTAAGGGAAAAGAAGTTTCCAACGGTGGATGATGTTTGTGCTCAAGTGCAAAGGGAGCAAGGAAATATTGGGCTCATTAATAGCAAGAAGGATTTAATCACCGCTCACAAGGTGAGTTACAAAAATGAAGATAAGAGAAGTATGGTGTGTGAGCATTGCAAGAAGAAGGGACATACAAAGGAGAAATGCTGGATCCTTAATCTTCATCTCAAACCCAACAAGTGGAAGGAACAAAGAGCAAACATAGCACAAGAAAACGTTAGGGGAGAAGAACCGGCGGAGATATCAAAAACCGGAGGAGGAGCAATGGCAATGAGTGCAAAATCTAACGGTGCAATTGTGAGAAGGTCGGATCTTGATGAAATAATCCAAGCCATTTCCAACTTAAAAGATTCTGATATCTCTAATCTCTCTAAAACTCCAACTAACTCCTTAATTATTGATTCTGGTTCTTCTCACCACATGATAAGTAATCCTAGGTTGATAAAGAACATAAAACCAACCATAGGAAATGTTATTGTGGCTAGTGGTGAAAAAGTTCCAATCAATGGAATAGGAGAGTTGGAAGTATTTAATAAGAAAACAAAAGCGTTTTATATGCCAAAATTTACCTCTAATCTTTTTCGGTTAAGAAAACCACATCCGATTTAAATTGCTATGCTATATTTGGTCCTAACCATGTACAATTTCAGGATATTGAGAGCGGAAAAAACCCTTTGAGGAGGAATGACCAAAGATGGGTTATATGTCCTAGACGAAAAATTGGCTCCAAAGGATTTACACTATGTTTCCGTTAGCAATTTAGACTCTAATGTTGGTTCTTGTTTTAATTCGGTTTGGAATGCTAGATTGGGTCATCCCCGTTCTAGAGCCTTAAGTTTAATTTTGCCTAAAAACTCTTCTGATCATAGTTCTTGTGAGGCTTGTATTTTAGGAAAACATTGCAAATCTATTTTCCTGAAATCTAGTACTTTTTATGAATATTGTTTTGATTTAATTCACTCGGATGTTTGGACATCTTCTTGTGCCTCTAGAGATAACCTAAAATATTTTGTAACTTTCATTGATGAAAAATCAAAATATATTTGGGTTACTTTAATGGCATCTAAGGATCGGGTTTTTGATGCCTTCATTAATTTTCAAAACTATATGACTAACCAATTCAATTGCGAAATAAAGGTACTAAGATCGGATAATGGAGGAGAATATACAAGCACCAAGTTCAAAGATCTCTTCAACAAATGTGGCATAATCCATCAAACAAGTTGCCCACACACTCCACAACAAAATGGTGTGGAGGAAAGGAAAAACCGACATCTTATGGAAACATCAAGGGCCATGATGTACCATATGAAAGTTCCTAAAAGATATTGGGGAGATGCGGTATTAATGGCGTGCTACCTCATTAATCGACTCCCAACCAAAATCTTACAAGATGTGTCATCATATGAGGTACTTAATGGCACAAAGCCCTTTATTGAACACTTGAGAGTATTTGGATGTGTGTGTTATGTCTTAATTCCAGGAAAATTACGTAATAAGCTCAATGCCAAGAGTACAAAATGCATGTTCCTTAGATACTCGACCACACAAAAGGGTTACAAGTTTTTCGATCAATCACCGCCTCTATGTCTCTCGGGATGTAAAGTTTGTAGAAGACAAAGGATACTTCGTTACACCAAATTGGGAAGAACTCAAAGACCTCACCAATACCACTCAAGATAGGAATGAGAGTCTACGCCTACTTCTTCAACAAATTGGTAGCATGGAATCTAATCCTACAAACACGGATGAAGATAGACCTCTTTATCATCCACATATCCCCGACACCGAAGAAATTGAGGAACCTACATCCGTTGGAAGTGAGCAACCTACGGCTGAATCTCATCTTCCTTCTCCAGAGGTACCAACGTCTCAATCTCCTAGCCCAAGTATGAAGACTCCTCTTAGACGCAGTACAAGACCTCGCAAAGATCCCTCCACAAGGATCAAGTCTCGATTTTGTTACAATGCGAAATCTGAGACACATCCTATCAAAAATGTATGTTCTCTTGACCTTGTTTCTATAGATCACAGAGCTTTCCTTGGGAAAATTGCACTTGAACAGATCTCGAAGAGCTATGACGAGGCTAAAACTCAGAAAGAATGGAGAAATGCAATTATGGATGAATGCAATGCGATGGAAAGGAACCATACTTGGGATCCGGCGACATTACCACCGGGAAAAAGGGCTGTCACCTCCCGATGGATCTTTACTATAAAGTATAAGAGTGATGGGAGTATTGAATGCTACAAATGTCGCCTAGTGGCAAGAGGTTTCACACAAACCTATGGGCAAGACTATACCGACACATTTGCACCCGTTGCAAAACTTCATACGGTAAGAGTGGTCCTTTCTTTGGCTACAAATTTAGATTGGGAGCTGTAGCAAATGAATGTCAAGAATGCATTCTTGCAAGGCGAACTTGAGGATGAAGTATACATGCACCCACCTCCCAGAATATAAGGCATGGTAAAACCCGGGGAAGTATTACGTCTTCGAAAAGTTATCTATGGACTTAAGCAATCTCCTCGGGCTTGGTACCATAAGCTAAGGTTTACACTTCGAGATCGTGGCTTTCACAAATCCGAATCGGATCATACACTCTTTGTCTCCAATGGCCCAAATGGCATAATTGTGGTTCTCATCTACGTGGATGACTTGATCATTACCGGCAATGACAAGGACGATATTTCCTCCACTAAGACTTATCTTAAGAGTGTATTTGATATTAAAGACCTTGGGAACTAAAGTATTTTCTAGGGATCGAAGTATGTCGCTCTTCGGAGGGTCTATTTCTTTCTCAACGAAAATACACTCTTGATTTACTTGGTGAAATAGGAGATTTAGGTTCTAAGGTTGCTTCTACACCACTTGAAGACGGCTACAAGGTCAGTTGAAAGGGGGAGAAAAATGATGAATCATACAAGGATGCACCTCAATATCGAAGAATTGTGGGAAAACTCATCTACTTGACAATCACAAGACCGGATATATGCTATGCGGTGAACCAAGTAAGCCAACATATGCAAAATCCTACTGTACATCATTGGAGCATTATGGAAAGGATTCTCCGGTACTTAAGAGGAAGTCAAAATCGAGGCATTTGGATGGGAAAGAACAACAATACCAAAATTGTGGGATATTGTGATACAGATTGGGCCGGTGGTCGGAATGATCGAAAGTCTACTACCGGGTATTGCACATTTATTGGGGGAAATTTGGTGACATGGAAAACTAAGAAACAAAAGGTGGTGTCATGCTCTAATGCCGAGGTGGAATATCGGGCTATGAGACAAGTGAGCTCACATGACTAAAGGCACTCCTTAAGGATCTTGGCATTGACTCATCAAAACCAATCACAATGCATTGTGACAACCAATCGGCAATCCACATCGCATCCAATTCCGTGTTTCATAACAAACACATCGAGATTGATTGTCACAAAGTTCGGGAGAAAATAAAAGACGGAATTACTCTCCCATGCTACACTAAAAGTGAAGATCAATTAGCGGATATCTTTACAAAAGCTGCAAGTCTAAAATTTTATGATCACATTTATCCCAAACTAGGACTTGTGGACCTTCCACAAGAATGATCAAAGGTCCCCTCTCTCATAAAGCTCACACTCTTTTTCCCTTTGAAGAGTTTTGTCCCAAGAGGTTTTCTCTCTAAGGTTTTTAATGAGGTGGGGTCTATGAGACATCCAAATTTAACCTTCATGCATTATGGTTAAGCTTGAGGGGGAGTATTGATCATATAAGGGAAAGAGTGTGGAACAAGCAACCCAAGAAGAAGAGTGGGTCGCAAGATAGTAGGAGGCTCGGAGAAGCCTCGGGAAGCGGGCAACCCTCGGCGTAGGAGATGGGCCGAGCTGGATCGGGAAGACATCTCGGCCTGGTACGCGAAGTGGGCCGAGCTGGATCGGAAGGTATCTCGGCCTGGTACACGAAGTGGGCCGAGCTGGATCGGGAAAACACCTCGGCCTGGTACGCGCAGTGGGACGAGCTGGATCGGGAAGACATCTCGGCCTGGTACACGAAGTGGGCCGAGCTGGACCAAGCATTCTGTACGAAGGTCGAGCACAGTCCGTACGAAGGCCGCGCACATCCCGAGGAACCTCGAACTCGGGTCTCTCGGGATAGGTGAAGTGAAAGCGACGTCTTAAGGGGCATGGGGACCAAGGACTGCTCTCTGCACTGCGATGGACCCACCCGTACAGCAGGAACCCGTTGAAGACTCCGCCGGTCCCACCAGGTTGTCTGCGCCCCGAGAAACTCACCCGAGCGGCCCCACCAGGTTGTCTGCGCCCCCAGACCACTTCTCCAACGGTCATGACACATCTCCAACGGCTCTCTTGATATTTTTGAGGGTTTTCTTCACCTCTTTACCTTATATATATGTATGCATTGTATTGGAACATTTTATGCAGTTTTGATTCAATAAAAATATTTCTAATTCATTCTCTTCTTTACATTGATTTTTAAGGTCAATCTTAGGGTTTCTTAATCTTATATTCTTACAAAATGATCTGACTGACTTGCGTGAACAAGAAAAAGTTCAGTATGAAGACAAAGACTCACAACCCTCCTCTTTATTTTGCTAGTGAACTCTGTTCTATCAATGGCGTCTTATCAGCAAGAAAATCTTCAAATCTGTGTATCTCGTGTTTTAAGTCCCATAGGTTGTAAAAATTTATCAGATCTGTCACAAGACGGTGGGTATTCGACCGACACAGTTTGCCTTTGTTGGTACGGCTACTTCTCTGGATTCAGCTACATAAGTTTGTTTTTGTAACGCAACGGGTTACACAGGGAACCCATTCCTTCCAGGTTGGCTTGTCTTCTTTTCCTCAATCAATTCATCTATCATTAACTAAAAAGGAATTTTGCAGACATAAATTAATGTAAGCTAGGACGCCAAAGGTGTACAGAAGACCAAGTTTGTGTGAATAAGCCCGGTTAGTCTACATGCGAGCCAAGAAAACCAGAACAACTCAAGCCAGTGATTCAAGGTAAATGACAATTTGAGTTTATCTTGAGCGTTGTGTTGAAGATATAACATTTCTTTTCTGTATATGTTGCTCTTTTGTTTATGCAGGTGTTCTTATAGGTTCCGCATTGTTGCTGTTCGCTTTTGGAACTTTCGGGTCGTACAAGTTCATCAAGAATCGAAGGAAAATCATTCGGATGAGGAAGTTCTTTAAGCGCAATGGAGGTTTGTTGTTGAAACAACAACTAGCTAGAAGCGAAGGCAATGTAGAGACGACATCAAGGATATTTAGCTGGAATGAGTTGGAGAAAGCTACTGATAACTTTAACAAGAATATAGTTCTTGGACAAGGAGGTCAAGGTACTGTGTACAAGGGAATGCTTTTTGATGGTAGAATCGTCGCTGTAAAAAGGTCGAAAGTCATGGATGAAGACAAGGTAGAAGAGTTCATCAATGAGGTAGTTGGTTTATCACAGATCAATCACAGAAACATTCTGAAGCTCTTAGGATGTTGCCTGGAGACCTAAGTTCCAATCCTAGTTTATGAGTTTGTTCCCAATGGAGACTTATGCAAGCATCTTCATGATGAATCTGACGATTACACAATGACATGGGAAAAGCGTCTTCATGTTTCATTGGAGATCGCAGGAGAACTTTCATACTTGCATGCAGCTGCATCTTTTCCTATATACCATAGAGATATCAAGACTACCAACATACTACTGGATGAGAAATATCAGGCAAAAGTGTCGGATTTCGGAACTTCAAGGTCAGTAACCATAGATCAAACTCACTTGACAACTCAAGTTGCAGGTACTTTTGGGTATGTGGATCCAGAATACTTTCAATCAAGCAAGTTTACCGACAAAAGTGATGTGTACAGTTTTGGTATTGTCATCGTCGAGCTGTTAATTGGAGCAAAACCGTCCTCCCATATCCAGTATGAAGAAAACAGGGGATTTGCAGCTCATTTTGTTGTGGCCGTGAAAGAGAACAGAGTTCTTGACATAGTGGATGACCGGATCAAAGATGAATGCAACTTGGACCAGGTGATGTCAGTGTAAAAACTCGCTAGAAGGTGTTTAAATTGAGAAGGAAAGAAGAGGCCAAACATGAGAGAGATTTTAATTGAACTGGACATTGATTCATTCATCACCTTATGATTCAGGGATTCATATTGAGGAGGATGATGACGAAGAGGATCAAGCCATGGAACTCAACTTTGACGCGACTTGGGATGTTGGTATGACTGCTCCAGTCTCCACGTTTCAAAATGCATCCCCAACGTCTGAGGTTGATCCCCTGGTTCCTCTACGAACATGGTGATGATCAACACAAACAATGCATATGTACACATACTCTCATCTGATTAAATATGTTATGTTTCCATTACGAATCTCTAGGTTTTCACCATATAATAATAATAATTGATATGCTTAATATGATAATCTACTGGCTAGTGGCTAACAAGAAATAAAACTATAGAGTAAGCCAACATTTCTCTGGCTGTTCTTTAAAATAACATATTTCAAATAAATAGACAGAATAAAAGACTGCAACCATTCTTAAATATCAAAGCTTACAATTTGCTTTTGAGTTACCTGGAATGGATGGATGTTTTTCTTCTCCCAGTCTAGAGCAACAACCTCACAATCCAGAATATTAGATTTTACAGAGGGCTTCTTTAATCTGCACAGAGATGACTCACTAACTTCAGTAGAAAGATTGGCTATTTCAAATGTTTTCAACAAATTATGTAAGCAATTTACCTTGATAACACAAAAACAACATCAGGGTGCTTCCCAGTGTTTCGTTCAGTATTTCAACCGTATATCTCAAATGTACCGTCCTCCGTATATTGTACCTGCAGAAATTAATTGATGGTAAGCCAAAACATAACGGCCTCAGCCCCAACCTTTTGCAGTTTGTCGAAATGTATCGAAAACCTTGTCCACAGTCAATGGTTCGGGCATGAACATCATAGTCTTGAGTCAAACGGCTATCTTCTGCTACAAAACCCTAAGACCATCTCCAATAGCATATCTAGAGGGGTTCTTATAAGAATTTTTAAATATTAATTTATTATAAATAAATCAAACTGAAATTGTTTAGGATATAACCGTCTCTTATTAGAGAACTTTAAGAAACGGGAAGAGATCCTAACCTGTTAGTGTAAGATTGGCTTTCTCTTCTCCTTTCTCCTTCCTTTTCATGGACTTCTCGCTCCCATATACGGTGCGGTGCTACCATGGGTGATTTCGATCGATTGTACCAAGAACATGTCCTCTACCTCAATTTTCCCCAGGTTTAGTTTCTGGAACAAAACCCAAAAGCCAAATCAAACACTTTTGTTCTGTTTCTCAATGTTGCTTATGTGTTCTCAAGCCACCGATCAATACAGTCACGATGAAACACATGGCTACAATTCCTCAGTTCTCTGATTTCATCGTCGTCTTCAAGATCTCCAAGACAAACATCACAAGTATCACTAATCGACATCATCGGAGATCTCTCAACCGCGTCCCGAAAGGCTGTAACGGCAAGGATTTCCTTGATGGTTTGAGATGAAATTAAAGGAGAAGAAATGGAAGAAGAAGTGGTGGATCTAGATCTGTAACGAATGATCCAAGAGAAAATCCATCTCAAAACGGCGATTTTAACTGCTGCTTTGTAGAGAACGTGGTTGATGATGAGTTCAGTGTCTTCAATGAAGAAAGTCATTGTTGATGGTTTTTTTTTGCTGAAACTTGAAGAAGAGAGAGTGGAAGAGGCAGAGAAGTTACTCGTCTGAAGTGAAGGATTTGTTTAAGACGCTTCAAGCTGATCCACTTGTTATTGAATTGGATGAACTTGGTAACCTTACATCTCTGACTTCTAATGTTATCTTGATCTATGTAAGAAAAGCTTGCTAAATGTAACCCATTGTTTCAGCATTAAGACTAGATGAAGTCAACACTTGTTTTAAGTAGAGATGGTTCTTGTTCTTCTTCTGGTTTCTATTGACTACTTAATTGAATTGTCTGGAATGTTTCTAGATTATATTTTGAAAGAGGATTGATGGATGGGATTCTATGTTTTGTTTCTGTAAAGATTACTTCGACTGTTGTTTTAGTTAAACAAAAGACTGACTTGTTGATGAAAAATCAACAATTAGGGTAGTATTTCTAATGGTTTAAATCTTAGAGCATCTGTAATGGTGATCCCACTAGGGGTCTCTTACAAAAAAAAAAAAAAATTATAAAAGGGAGTGGCGAACCCATATTGGCTGTCTTTTTTTAATTTTTTTTTCTTTTTTTTTTGTAGGAGTTCCCTAGTGGGACCACCATTACAGATGCTCTTATAGATTAGATATTCTTACCTGCTTTTGGATCTTTAGAGAGTATGCTCTTATACATGAGAGTCTAAATGTTGCAATTGCAAAGATGCTGCAGTTGCAGAGTATTTGCCCCCAAGATGCTACAGTTGCAAAGACTTTGCAGTTGCAGAGTATTTGCCTCAAGATGCTATGGTTGATATCCCAATAAGATGATGCAGTTGCAGAGTATTTGAGACCATATGAATCCCTTGTTCACATGCATTGGCACCTGCTAAAGTGAAAGGTGAAGCAATAACAAACCTTGTTAATCCATTGTACACAACTAAGATATGGAGAAATGTGTTTGAAGAAGTTGTGATGCCATTTCAAACTGGAGATGAGGAGACAATCACTTTATGAGGTGCTTTTTAGCTATCCTTTTCTGTGAGACTCAATGTTAGGATGCATGTGTCACCGTAACGGCTTCTATACCATTTTATGCAATTGCTCTCATGAGCTATCTCAATCGGTACCTACTCCTGTTATTTGTATGTACAACAACTACTTTGACAAGTTGGCATCTTTTGGTCACGTTTTGTAGGTGGTGATTTGAAGACATTTCAGGGCAAAACACATCTTCTTGTTTTCACTGTGAGGTATATTTTAATTTTGAAATGCTTGATTCCTTCAGCAATTGGCATTAGATTTTGGTGTGATCTGATTTATGCTTGTTAGATATATATATGGAATGGTGTTGAGTTTTTTGTAAATTTTTAAGAAGTTTGTGTGGGGTTCCACCATTGGAGTGGGACAAGGTCGTCCATAAAGAGCCTCATATGGAGGCATACCTATGCTTGCATGATAACTGTTATTATAAGCAAACTCTGCTAATGGTAAGTATCGTTCCCAACGACCTCTCCAATCCAACAAGCAAGCTCTAAGCATGTCCTTTAACGTTTGAATCATCCTCTCAGATTGACAATCTGTCTGCGGGTGATATGTTGTACTCATCTGCACCTTGGTCCCTAAAGCCTTCTGAAATGCACCCCAAAAATTTGATGAAAACTTTGGATCTCTGTCTGAGACAATGTTCACCGGAACACCAAGTAGTCTAACAATCTCTTCAACATATCTCTGAGCTAAGCTTTCTGCAGTGTCCTTATTGTTGATCGCTAAGAAATGCGTAGACTTCGTTATCGGTCTACAATTACCCAAATTATGTTCCACTTATTTACTGTCCTTGGAAAACCAGTAACAAAGTCCATAATCACAATATCCCATTTCCATTCGGGTAATGGTAAACTTTGAAGAAGTCCACTTGAAACTTGGTGTTCTGCCTTCACCAACTGTTAAGTCGTGCATTTTGCCACCCAATCTGCTACATCTCATTTCATCCCGCTCCAGTGGTAATACCACTTCGGATCCTTATACATCTTGGTAGAACCCGGATGAATAGAAATGTGACTGATGTGCTTGCTTTAATATCTCTCCATTCAGAACTTTGTGATCAGGAACACATACTCAACCCCTGAAGACATGTGTTCCATTCTTTGTTCGCCACTGACTTTAGTAGGGATGCATCACTCTTTTGCACCTCACGAATCCTCCACAACAAATTTGTTTGGCTTACTGCTTTGAGGCCCAAAACATCATCCTCTACAATGACTTCACAAATTCTGAGGCTAGATAACATAACTCCTAGCTCTTGCACTTCCTTTGTGCTTGATGCATCGCCCCTACTCCTGCTTAATGCATCTGCTCCAAGATTAGCTTTCCCCGGATGATAAGCGATATCCACATCGTAGTCCGCCAACAACTCCACCCATCTCCTCTGTCTAAGATTCAAGTCTGCCTGAGTAAAGATGTACTTCAGACTTTTGTGGTCTGTAAACAATTGTACATTTTCTCCATACAAGTATGCTCGCCAGACCTTAAGAGCAAAGAGTGCAGCTGCAAGCTCCAAATCATGGGTAGGATAGTTAACCTCATGTTTCCTCAACTGACTAGAGGCATAAGCAATCACCTTACCCTCTTGCATAAGAACACATCCAAGACCAGTTTTTGACGCATCTGTGTAAACCACATATGGTACACCTACCCTCGGTAGTACCAACACATGCGTCTTAGTCAAACGTTCTTTCAAAATCTCAAAGCTCTGCTCGCACGCTTTAGACCACTCAAAACGTGTTTCCTTACACGTTAGTTGTGTCAATGGCTTGGCCAAGCTAGCGAATCCCTCCATAAATTTCTGGTAATAACCTGCAACCCTAGAAAGCAGCGTACCTCAATATCACTCTTAGGTCTAGGCCAATCTGAAATCGTGCAAATCTTCTCTGGATCTACTGCAACTCCTTCTTCTGTCACAATGTGGCCTAAAAATCCAATTCTCTTCTGCCAAAAACTGCATTTCTTCAACTTAGCATATAATTGATGCTCCCCCAATGTCTGCAACACAATCCTTAAGTGTTCAATATGCTCTTCCTTACTTCTAGAGTATATCAAAATGTCATCAATGAACACAATAACAAACTTGTCTAGATATTCCCGAAACACGTTATTCATCATTTTCATAAATGCGGCAGGGGCATTCGTCAAACCAAAATGCATCAATGTGAACTCATAGTGCCTGTAATGTGTTCTGAAGTGCTCGAGATTGGAGCAATCATTGGCTCCAGCTCAATAGTGAACTCATCACCTCTTCCAGGAGGGGGTCCCATCAGTGGTTCAAAAACATCTGCGTATTCCTCAACAACTGGAGTATCTTTCAATTATACTTCTGATTCTCCTCCTTCAACAGAGATTGTTGCCAAATAGACCTGAATCTCTTCCTGCTGCGAACCTTCTACATCCACTATTGCAGCAAGTTGAGTCATTTTCCTGACATTGACTCCCTGAAACATCTAGTCTCCTTCTGCACAATTGAGTTTAACCTGTGCTGTCAAACAATCCAAGTGAGTTCCATGTCGTTTCAACAAATCCATGCCTATGATTACCTCATAGTGCTTCAGCTCCATCTCAATAAAGTTTCCCAGCAGTGCTACAATTCTATAGTCACATGAATGTCCTAATAGGTCCTTTATGACCCCACTAATTCTGAACATGCGGTTTCAATTTGGGAATCCCAACCCCTCGCTATCTACAGGCACACAAAGCTATATGTAGCGCCAAATTCCTTCGCGTCACCACTTTTTAAGAGACATCTAGACCATTGTCTCTTTTCCACGGGAATTTTCAGCCTGTAGCCCAATTCCTCCGCGTCACCACTTTTTAAGAGACATGTCACTTACTCATTTACTCATTCTTTATCTACTTACTTTTCATCAAAACATTAAATATATCACCTCTTATGAGATGCCTCAACAAATACATATTTTAATTATTTATATATTATATAATAATTCAAACAAGTATCCTATTTCCAAACATTCACAAAAATCCCTAAAATATTATCTACGAGTTATATAATATTTAATAAATGATTAAAAATATTCTAATTAAATATTTTTAATTTCTAGAATAAACGAGTTTAATATTAAATTAAAACTAAAAGTCTCGCAGATCATATCCTCACCTAGAATGGTCGGTTACAGATTCAAAAACGCAGCCAAAAACAAATTCAACAACTTTCCCAGCAGAAACTTTCACACACAAGCAACCAGACAGAACTAGGGTTCATCAGTCATCAAAATAGATGATTTTTGCTGACCAAGCAACGACATTACAAATCAGATCTTACCTAGATTCGAAGGTTCGGCGGTTTTGTTGCGTCCCTGAATGTTCCCTTTATCTAAATCCAACAAAAACCTGACTTTCCTTGCACAGATCTAATCAGAAAACGACCCCAAATATGCCAAGTCGAACACAACAATTAGAACAAAACTCAGAATTCTCTAAGTCTGGAAATAGAGACTGAGTTGATGTCTTACCTTAAACTCGATGTAACTCTCTCAATACTACTCTGATCAACGATCTGTTTGAAGTTACAGAAACTTGAGAGAAAGATCTTTCCAGAACTACCAAAATCATCAATAGGCGATTAATATCAGATTAGTTATGGGCCCCGAAAATAGTGGTTTAGACTGGATTTCTTACCACTTGGAGGCAGCTCTAGGTTGATCAATCAACTTCGACAATGAAGATACTTGCTATGAGGCTCGAGTTTGAAGATTTCATAAGAGCAAGAAGATTAGGAGGCGCCGAGGTGGTGAGTTTAGATAGGAGAACACACTAGGTTTTGGTGCTAGGTTGAGAAGATGCATATTTTCCTTTTTTTCTCAACAACTTGATTTCCCTTGATAATTTTTTTTATTGAGCCTTATGGGCCATGAAATTAATTCATTAACCCAAGGTTGGGTCTCATAATTCTCCCTCACTTTTAGTTTATTAGGTTTAATAAGATAAAGTTTCTTGCACTTTTTGTCCCATCCATTGCTCTATTTTACATTCATTAGGTTTAATAAGATAAAGTTTCTTGCACTTTTTGTCTCATCCATTGCTCTATTAACATTCATTAGGTTTAATAAGATAAAGTTTCTTGCACTTTTTGTCCCATCCATTGCTCTATTTTACATCGTAACAATCTCATCAACTAGAAGATCGTTATCTAGACTAATTAGCCTTTGGAGATGGGAGGTGTTCACCCTATTCGAGATTCTATCAAAACGTATCAGCAACATCATGATCAAAGCCCTTATTCTCTTATTTACCACAACATCGTAATCCAAGAATCGGTGGTTATATGTTAGGGAGTTATATTGACATAATACCTTTTGAATTTTAAATCGTCCATAATATATTTTTCTTTACTTTTTGCAAAATACATCTTTTGAGTTTTTTTTTTGTTTTGAAAAAGAACTCCTTTTGAATTTTAATTTATGTCCACAGTAAATAATTTTATTGCATTTCTATCCATTTAATACGTAATTCACCATATATGTCAAACATGAACAGTTTTTTTTGTATTTTTGTCTGTTGTGAACATAATTTACTATATGTCAATCATAGATAATATTGCTGTCCACTAGAAAAAATTGTAAATTATGTCCCCATTTTTGAAATACCCTTTTATGCCGAAAGGTACATTTTGCACAAATTTTTAAAGAGAGTATTGGAGACAATTTAAAACTTAAAAGGGGATATTGAGGAAAATTTTCTCAACATGTTATGTATGGTGTCCACATATATGTAAGTGGGTTACAAAAATTGGGAAACACATACATTTTATTGGATTAAACACACAAAATACAAAGATATTCGTATATTTATATACTAAGGACCGAAATGGGTTCTCTCTCAGACTCGAGCTAACTTCTCTTAGTGAATAATTATCAGATGGTTTGTTCGGATTCAATATCGTTGTCTTGATAGATATTTCTTTCTCATTTCTTCAGAATCTATTCTGATTTCTTCGTCTCTGTCTGATTGAGCGGCGTATCAATTCTATTTATTATGTCAATCTTGTTTCCTTAATTGGTATTCGCGGTAATTCTTCTCTTCTAGATGACAAACTTTCTTTTGTTGACTAGCACACTGTTACTGGCTCGCGCTCGCCGTATGAATTCCTTCATGGGCCCGATTCCTCTTTTATCAAATTCTTGCTTATTAGGCCAGAGTGATTTGGGTCTATCCATAAACAATAGCCCCAAACTTCCTTATTCAAGCGCGAGAGAATAATGAAATGATTTAATTTCCTTTTTCTTCTTTCGAGATTAGAATTTTTTCTATTTTTCCAATTGACGGTCGGATTTAGCTTTGTGACTCAACCAACAGTCGTCAGAACTCGTATGTTCATATAAAGCACATGGGTTAGTCGTTTTCTGGGTATATGTGCCGCATGCAACCGTCTCTTTGCCATCTTTTCACACTTTAACTTCCGCTGCTTCTTATAGAAAATCATTCTTACTTTCTTCACTTTTTTGTGAATTCTCTCTCTGTATTTTTCTCTTCCTCTCAATCTCTTTGTTCAACCTCTAAAAATGTCTTCCGATTTCTATCCCATTATCCTTCGTTAACTTTTGCGGCGAGGCCGAAGAATGTCTTCCAATGACTTGGAATAGTTCAAGTCTCATCACGGTATGTCTTCCAACTTTATCTCTTGGGCTCTCCTCCTGAATATGAGCTGAATATGTATGCATGGGCCTTTACGGACTATTTTGATTGTTACAGGTTAGTTTTAGCCTTCCCTACATCTCCAAGCGTTGATTCTTTTTACCCTTTCGAAGAAAATGGGAGTTGTGGTTAGTTCGCGATCGTTACTCCCTATTTATCATTTCCTTTTATGCAAACGTCAGGGCGATGTATCTCTGTTATTGCACTTCCCGTTTAGATTGGATCACATGTAGTACAGAATGTGATGACAAGTGGAAAAGAAGGGTTTCTGGTTCCGCATATCTCCTTGGCCCTCTATGTTTGTTTGTCTCCTCTTTTGATTTTGTATGGCTTCTTTTTGCTGACTGTTGTTTTGTGTTTTGCAGATGACGTTGAGCTTTATTCTGCCGAAGTGAGAATATCATTTCTCAGCTTAGGAAGTGTGATTTTTCTTGGAGTTCCTTTTTTGTTGAGAGAATTTGTCGCGCTTTTTGCCCTCTGACTCTTGTGCTCATGGCTGGTGATCTTTCTTGATCTCCAATTCGTTTCGGCTGGATTTGATCGTCATATTGGTATCATGTTTAGCGTTATTTCCTATAATTGTTGTATTTTCTTTGTTCAAATTATTGCGTTCATTGACTTGTTGTTTTACAATGTTCCTTTCGTTATTCAAATTCTAGAAATAGTCGCATGTGTTCTTCGCAACGTTCTGAAATTTGGCATGGTGACCGTCCTTGGGTCTTGATGAGGGACCGTGAATCTCTTCACTTCGAGGGTCTTGATGAGGGACCGTGAATCTGAAACCATGTATTATTACGCTCAAGTCATGAATCATTCCTATAATGATCATTCCTTATTTAATTGTCTCCATTTGCTTAGGTGTGTGACCCAGTAGGATCATATAGTACTAGCAGTGAGTATCTCAACTCACAGATTATAAGTGGACTCTAGCAAGCCATTTCAACCCCTAGTACCATATGACTTTGTCTAATCTCGATGTTAGAACCAACCACACGAGTAAGTACAAATGATTGCAGGACATTCCCAACAATCTCCCACTTGTACTGGAATCATATATTCCCAAAATCCCTTTGTCTCCACATCTCTATCTGCTCTAAGGCAAGACTTCGTATCATCCTTATTTTAATGAGCCAGATCAATGTTCATCGAATTTGAATTTGTACCGATAGAGCAAACAAGCTTCTATCACCTTGTTTGAGCACGGCCATGCATTTTACAGTATCAAATCTTTCGAAGGGCCTAGAGATATATTTCTTCGTGTCATGATCTCCCCGATAAATTCCTTTATAACCACCAGTTACGGTTGGCGTTTGAAAATTTTAAAACATACCAATTCATGTGCAAGAAAACAACATGAACTCAGGTATAAGGATTATGCTCTATAGTCGTATGAGAATCTCTTATAACACTCATTATACGATCTCGTAGAGTTCTCATAGCGGATCATTTTGATGTTATGTTCATGTGACACACATCTATGTGATTGACTTGATACTTATTATCAATGACTCCATGAAACTTATTCATCAGTCATCTCACATACTAGTCTATCTCGTTATTAGTATCCCACTTTAATAACCATTGACTACGGAATGAAATAATTCATGCATTTTTACGCCTATAGGGTTTCATGATAGGGTCCTCAACTTGATGACCTATAAGAATGTCATGATTATTTCGGGATAAATATTTAATACAAGTATTAAATAGAAATTAAATAATTTCATTATAACATAACCAAAGTATGTTTACATCATAACATAAAACTATTATAACTCCCACGGGAACTAAGATTACATCTTAAGATACTTAAGGCCTATGCCATTGACATGATACTCATATTTAGTCCGTGAAAGTAATTTCGTCAAAGGACTCTAATCAGATGATATCTCCTCTCTATATACTTGGATCTCTGGTGCGATCTGGGCTCTTTTGCCTGTGCAATGGCTCTATTGTTGTCACAATACAGCACCACCGGCTCAGCAATACTCGGAATCACACCAAGTTCAGAGATGAACTTCTTTATCCAAATAGCTTCCTTTGCAGCTTCAGAAGCAGCGATGTATTCAACTTCAGTAGTGGAGTCAGCTACGGTGCTCTGCTTGGAACTCTTCCAACTAACTGCACCGCTATTCAGACAGAAGATGTAACCGGAGTAAGACCGGGAATCATCCTTATCCGTCTGAAAGCTTGCATCCGTGAATCCACTAATAACCAACCCCTCACTTCCTCCGTACACCAAAAACTTATCCTTAGTATTCCTCAAATATTTCAGGATTTTCTTGACGGCAGTCCAGTGAGTCTCACCTGGATTTGATTGGTACCTGCTTATCATACTTAATGCACAAGCAACGTCTAGACAAGTACAAATCACAGCGTACATGATGGATCCTATTGCGGAAGCATAGGGAATCCTACTCATGTGTTCTCGCTCAGCAGGTGTCTTGGGACACCCCGTCTTGCTTAGAACCATGCCATGAGACATTGGTGAGAAGCCCTTATTGCAATCATGCATACTGAATCTGCTCAAGACCTTATCTATATAAGTGTCTTGACACAATCCAATCAACTTTTTAGGTCTATCTCGATAGATCTTGATTCCAAGAATATAGGCGGCTTCCTTCATGTCCTTCACCGAGAAACATTTTTCGAGCCAAGCCTTAATAGACTTCAGCAACAGAATGTCATTTCCGATAAGTAAGATATCATCCACGTACAGCACAAGAAACGCAACTGCGCTCCCACTAAACTTCTTGTATACGCATATTTCTTCTTCGTTCCTGATGAAGCCAAATTCTCTGACGACTTCATCGAAACAAAGATTCCAACTCTGTGATGCTTGCTTCAATCCATAAATGGATTTGTGAAGTTTGCACACTTTCCCAACAGTTTTAGGATCAACAAAACCCTCGGGTTGTGTCATATACACATCATCTTCCAGAATACCTTTCATGAACGCGGTTTTGACATCCATCTGCCACATCTCATAATCATAATGAGCAACAGTCGCTAGGAGAATCCAAATGGACCTAAGCATAAAGACTAGAGAGTAGGTTTCATCATAGTCAACAGCGTAGACTTGTTTGAAACCCTTAGCTACCAGTCTAGCTTTATAAATCTATATGTTACCATCTACATCAATTTTCTTCTTGAAAACCCATTTACACTCGATTGCTTTCGCACCATGAGGTAAATCGACCAACGACCAAACTTGGTTTTCTCACATGGATCCCATTTCGGATTGTGTGGCCTTTAACCACTTTTCGGAGTCAGTGCCCATCATTGCTTCTTTGAAGTTTGCACGTTCATCTTGTCAACAATCAACAAATCTTGTCATTCAGTCACGAGGAATCCCAAATATCTCTCGGGTTCATGACGGGATCTACCGGATATACGAACTTCAGGCTCTACAGGTGTTGATTCGAAAATATCTTGCGAGTCTAATTGATGCTCTACCTGTACGGATTGACCAGCTTCTTGTAGCTCTCGAATTTCTTCGAGTTGTACATTACTCACACTATTTTTCTTAGAAAGAAACTCTCTGTCAAGAAAAACACCATGTCGAGCAACAAACACTTTGTTCTCGGTCCGGTTGTAGAAATAGTACGCCTTGGTTTCCTTCGGATAACCAACAAAAAAGCATTTATCTGATTTCTGTGCAAGTTTATCGGATATTAATCGTTTCACATAAACCTTGCATCCCCAAATCTTCAGGAAAGACAGATTTAGAATTTTTCCCGTCCACATCTCATATGGTGTCTTTGCCACTGATTTTGATGGCACTCTATTCAGTGTAAATGCAGAAGTTTCTAGAGCATATCCCCAAAAGGATAATGGAAGATCAGTGTGACTCATCATTGATTGAACAATGTAAAGTAATGTTCGATTCCTCCTCTCAGACACACCATTCCATTGTGGTGTTCTAGGAGGAGTGAGTTGTGAAATAATTCCACAATCTCTCAGATGGTCGCTGAACTCTTGACTTAAGTATTCACCTCCTCGATCAGATCAAAGAACCTTAATACTCTTGCCAAGTTGATTATGTACTTCATTTTGGAACACTTTAAACTTTTTAAAAGATTCTGATTTGTGTCTCATTAAATAGACATAACCATATCTACTGAAGTCATCAGTAAATGTAATGAAGTAGTTGAAATTTCCTCTGGCACTTACGCTCATCGGACCGCATACATCGGTATGTATAAGGCTTAATAAGTCGTTGGCCCTTTCATTGACTTTGTTGAAAGGAGTCTTTGTCATTTTGCCTAATAAACAAGATTCACATTTCTCAAATGATTCATAATCAAATGAGTCAAAAAGCCCATCATGATGAAGTTTTTGGATGCGTTTCTCGTTTGTATGCCCTAAACAACAATGCCAAAGAAAACTTGGGTTTGAATCATTTACTTTGAAGCATTTGATATTAATGTTATATATAGGTGTAATTTGGTCAAGAATATAAAACCCATTCGATAATGGGGCGCTGCCATAAAATAAGTCATCTCGAGTAAAAGAACAACATTTGTTTTTAATCAAAAATGAAAAACCTTCAGTATCCAAAACCGAAACAATGTTTCTGCTTATAGCAGGTACACAGTAGAAATTTTCTAAAACCAAAACTAAACCAGATGGAAGAGACAAATTATATGTTCATACGGCTAATGCAGCAACTCCTGCTCCATTTCCTACACGTAAGTCCACTTACCCCTTCTCCAAGCTTCTAATGTTGCTTAGACCCTGCATACTAGTACAAATATGAGCACCACAGCCGGTATCAAGTACCCATGAAGTATAACTTGTTGAAGAAACATTTACTTCGATAACAAAAATACCTGAAGGAGCGTCATACTGCTTTTTCATCTTCTTGTAATCTTCCAAATGTTTCTTGCAGTTTCTTTTCCAATGCTCTTTCTCGTTACAGTAATTGCAGACGTCTGTTTTAGATGGGTCGGGCCTGGTTCTGGGTATGGATGTGGCCAGCTCCTGGTTCACAACCGGGTCAGCTTTAGCCTTTCCCTTACCCTTGTCCTTCCCACGTTTCCTAAACGATTTACCCCCTTGCACTAAGAGTCAGGCGGGGCGCCCTTCTTGACATGCTGTTCATATTTTAGTTCAATATGAACTGATGATAACAAGAAGGCAGCGACTGAAGTATGATGTCTGTAGCCAATTCTTAGCTAAGGGGACAGTTGAGTTTAACCAGATTATCAATATAACCCATCATTTTCATGAGATGACTACTCACCGAACCATCATTCGATAGTTTGCATTCGATGAGAGATTTCACCGTTTGGTATCTCTCATGTCGTGCCTCTTCCTGAAACATTCGATTCAGGCCAGTCACGATCTCGATGGACGACACCACATTCTCGTACTGCACCTGCAGTTCCGAGGTTATGGTCGCAAGCATCAAGCATTGCACATCTATCACATCATTGGAATAGCCCCTCCTTATCCCCAAGCATTCCTAACTGCAACAGTGGCATTGGCAGCCGGTCTAGGAGGCAAGACTTGTTCCAAAACATAGTCTTTCTTCTCCTGCCTAAGAACAATTTTCAGGTTACGGTACCAACTCAGGAAATTCTTCCCATTCAACTTGTCCTTCTCAAGGACAGATTGAAGGGAGAATGAGTTGTGGTTATGGTTGTTGTTATTTGTCATAGCTGAAATTAAGAGAGGTAAGGAGTTTTAGTTATGATGATTTAAGTGTTGAGAAATCTTAACATATTTAAGAAAACTCACATTGTGTTCAATCCATAGTTCCTCGATTGAATACAATGATCCCAAGATCCATATTTCAGAAAAATCTGAGTGAGCTGAGCTCATCGCCCAGATCTTAGTTATTTAGGTAAGCAACTTATTTGCTAGTTATATCACATATATAACTCTCGATCGCATGATTTGACATCTCATATGCCAAAATCTCTCAGATGTCTCAAAGCTCAAGACGGTCTTGATAGCTCAGTCAAGTAAACCAATCTCATAGTCATATGGTAACGGTTACCATCGGCCTCACCCATATCAAAGTAGGTACCTAACCCAAGCTAGCCCACTGTACGATGAAACGAGCCTTGTCACTTGACATGAATTGGAAAGACATCAATTTCTTGATATTTGTTTGAGGAACTAAACTTTAACTTGAATGTATATCATATATGCACTCAAGAGGGTTAAAAGGGGATTAAAAAACTCAAAGAAATCAAATAAAAGGCTTTAAAATTTTATTTATGAATTTTCTAATCATGACCTTGTGCCGGTTGGCACCTGCTGGTTTTTCTCCAACTTGGTATAATTTTTCTTAAACCGATTGCGAGAAAACCAGATCCGGTCTAATCTTATTAAACTGGATCATTTAGGGCTATTTTAAATTAGGTTATATTTTATTTTGGTTTATCACATCAGAACCCTGAAACCATAAACCCTTATTTTTCGATTTCAATGAAACCCTAATATTTTCGATTTCAATGAAACCCTATTTTTTTCGATTTTAATAATAATAAAATCAGATCTGGTTTCTGATTTCATCAAAACCCTAATCATGCATTCTAATTCAATTAAAGCAAACTTTTAATCAATCAATCAAGCAAGAAAACATCAGATTTTAATAAGAATACAACATGGCTCTAATACCACTGTTAGGTTTTTAAGCAATTTGACAATTATAAATTGACTAATCTACCAAAACCCTAAGCCTTAGGTCTTATATTAACTTAATTGACTATGATAAATATGGGACTCGATTATACCTGAAGTTTGGTTAGTGCAGCAGAGATAAGATCAGGTATAAGATCATCAAGTGCTCCAAGTGTAGCACCTCTATTGATAGTCCACACGCACACAAGTAGGAGAGAAGTCTGCTAGAACTTTGTGTGCAATTCTCTTAGGGTTTCGACTTGTGCAATGAGCGACCATCGGTTTCTCATCATGTCAAAAATGTGCCCTATATCATATATATATATAGGGAGTTTAAGTTAACCTAATTAATTCCTAGTTGAACTAGGATTAATTTAGGGCCAACCCAAAACACCTAATTAATTCCCAGTTGAATTAGGATTAATTTAGGCTTAGCCCAAAAACACCTAATTAATTCCTAGTTGAATTAGGATTAATTTAGGTCTGGCCCAAAACACATGTTTTCATCCGAAACCATGTATTATTACGCTCAAGTCATGAATCATTCCTATAATGATCATTCCCTATTGAATTGTCTCCATTTGCTTAGGTGTATGACCCAATAGGATCATATAGTACTAGCAGTGAGTATCTCAACTCACAGATGATAAGTGGACTCTATCAAGCCATTACAACCCCTAGTACCATATGACTTTGTCTAATCTCGATGTTAGAAACGACCTCACGAGTAAGTACAAATGATTGTAGGACATTCCCAAGAGATGGGAATGTTGATGTTGGTGTCGCGACCTCGTCGGAGAGGCCAATGACTCGTGCTTGTAAGCATTTTTCTTAGAGGGCTCATTATGAATCATGAAGTTGTGTAGAGAAGCGTTCTTTGGAGGCGTCTGACTCTCATACTGTTGGGGTGTATTCTTTGGAGGCCTTTTGCCATCTGATAATTCCTGAGGACTTCCCAATTTTGTTCGTCTTGTACATTGCAGAAAATATTCACTTTTGGGAGACTATGTCTCACCTTGTCTTGGCAAGTCTCTTTGTTACTCTTTCCTTTTAATGTTGCAACATTGGTTCTTTTATACGAATGAATGCTTTTTAGGTTGTTGGAGCTGTTGCTCGCCTACATGGATGGTACGAGTCTCGCCAGGGCAATGCTCTTCATTTTTTTCCATCCAGGATGATAGTTAATTAGGTGACCTTGACACCTTCTTGGTATTGGTAGAGAAAGCCGAGAAACTGGAGGAAGAAATAAGGTTTATGACAAGGAAATGTACTTCATCTGGTAAGTTGGTGGCTTGCCTGAAGTAAGATAAGTGGGTGCTAGCGATCTTAAGGGAGAAAGAAATTAAATAGTTTTATGTGTGGCTTGTGCTCAAGGCCAAGGATATCTTCAACCAAAACGTTGAGGAATTCGAGTATGCTAAGGCTCTCGCTTCGTTGAAGCTCAGCTGGAGACTTTTATTCGTTGTTATGGTTGTGATATCACCGAGGAGGATTTGGATGATATTATGCAGCGGCGTGTTGCTGCTCCCGGTTCTCTTATGTTGCTTGGGAGTCTTGAACTCGAGATCCGTGATTTAGGTGGTGAAGCTCCTCTGGAGAATTCGGTGAGGTCTAGGCCTTCGCCGTCAGACCATGACTTTGGTGATGGTTTTGACTCTCCGACATTCCCCATTTCTTATCATAGACATAGAAATAACTATGATTTTGTTTTATGTTTACTTATTTTTTGTGTTTCGTACTATTCTTTTGTTGAAAAGTACTTTTGATTGCGTTTTTTTAAATATTTTTCCGCTAAGTAGTTGGATGCGGGTTCAACCCTTTTTTTACTTCGTGTCATTGAGCTATTTTGTTTTTTATGTGCACACTGTTTTCACGTCTTCTGACCTGTTTAATTTTATCATTTTTCGTCTTATTGCTTATTTGGCTGCTTTGGGCTAGTTTTTTTTTCTTGGTGGGGCTCGACGGGTCTTTTTAGTTTTTGGAAAGATTTTGAGATGTTGCTTTGTTTCTTTCTCTATTTTGACGGTTTAAATGCGTGCTCATGAACGCTTTAGACTGTGGGTTTTCAAAGTGTTTTCTTTTCAGTATTTTTCTATGAGTTTTACTGCTTCTAGAAATATCTTCTCGATGTATTTTTATTTCCTTCTTGTTTTTGTATATTTCCAGTTTTGCTTCCAGGATTTAATTTTATTGAGCGATCTTGGTAACAATTTTAGTAGTCCGGAACACTTCAGATTCTCCTTTTCATGTTTTTCCGATAGTCGAGGGTGCTTATTCGTCCGGTGGGTCTAAGCGTCCTTCTTCTTGTACAAAGTCTTCGGTGAAAGCAGTTGTGAAACTTTCCGTGGCAATACGGAGGTAGGAGGTCCTTATCTTCTGTCTGTTTTTATGAATGAGTCATTAGACTGGTGGAAGCAAGCGCATAACATGACGTCAAATGCTCTCCATGACCCATGATATATCCCCTGAAGGTGCCCTCGAAGGCTATGTTTGTGCCTTTTCTATCTTTTTCAAGAAGTGCTTACTTTTCTATCCTCTTTCGCAGATTTTAATTCGTTTTTTGGTTGGACTTGTCGTTATCCAAACCTTATCCTTCCTTTGTCTGGGTGGTCTTGGGTTTGTATGTGATAGAATATAGGAATATTCTGTTACATTTGATATAATAATTATGTTATACTAAGTGCTATTCTTACGACTATGTTTCCTAAACTTATGTAACTGATTCGGCTTTATAAAGCCTGATACATTGATCTTTAATGGTCAAGAGAAATACATAAACTTTCATGGTATCAGAGCCATATATTTGATCCACTTCTCTTCTTCTTCTCTCAATCTCATCTCTTCCTCTGCCTCAGTTTCTACTCATGGCGAATTCAAACACCAATGCCACCAAACGATGCTTTGGTGTCACAAACATCAAACATCATATCCATGTTCTCCTCGATCTCAATACACATAATTATGATGCCTAGAGAGAATTCATGCTCACGCATTGCATGACATTCGATGTCTCCGGACATCTTGATGGCTCTGTTGTATCTGCGGGTGTCAACGATAACTCCTGGCAGAAACGTGACGGCCTGGTAAAAATCTGGCTCTACGGGACACTTTCTGAACCACTGTTTCGATCCTCCTTCAAACCCAGAGGTACATCCCGCGATGTTTGGCTCCGCATTGAAAATGAGTTTCGCAGCAATAAAGAGGCTCGTGCAATTGAACTGGAAAATGAATTACGAACGATGGAAATTGGTGACATGACCGTTCATGACTACTGCCAAAAGATGAAGTCCCTATCTGATTTGCTTGCCAATGTGGATGCTCCCGTCACAGTTCGCACCCTTGTGATGTACATCATTAACGGCCTAAATGAGAAGTTCGATAACATCATAAATGTTATCAAGCACAAGGAGCCTTTTCCCTCGTATTCATCAGCCAAATCTATGCTGGAGTGGGAAGAGAAACGCCTAAAGAAGCCCCATCGTGCCTCTGCAACTCACACAGACACTGCGTCTTCTTCAACGGCCCTACTCACTGCGTCTCCTCATCCTGCCGCTCAGTCTCCTGCATATCAGGGTCGTTCTCGTGGTCCCAACAACTACCGGGGAAACTGCAACTCCTACAGAGGCAATAACAACTCACGAGGCCAAGGTGGAAGAAACTATTATGGCTATCCACATTACCATAATAGCAGCTGGTCACCACCTCCCTTCTGGTCACAACCTCCTCCATATTGGGGACACCAGTATCCGCCATGGTCTTATCCACAGCCGCCTCGCTCTGCTCCGCCACCACAAGCCAATCTGGTTGAATACTCACAGCTTCATTAGGCATATACCTCAGACACTTTACCAGACGCCTCTGCTGTAAATTGGTATATGGACTCTGGAGCTACTGCACACATCACTCCCTCCGCAGGTAATCTCAAAACTTGTTTTAATCATAGTACCAATCAAAAAGTAATTGTCGGTAACGGTTCCTCACTCCCTATTCATTCCACTGACTCCACCACTATCCATACTAAAAATCGGATCCTATCACTTAACAATGTCTTTGTCACACCACAAATTGTTAAAACCTTAATCTTTGTCCAACAATTTACAAAAGACAATTGGTGCAGTGTCGAATTTGATCCTTTTGGTTTTTCTGTGAAGGACCTTCCGACACAGGAAACTCTACTCCGTTGTGATAGCTCCGGTGACCTCTACTCTCTTCCACCATCTTTCAAATCGCCAAAACACAATGCTCTTCTGGCTGCAACTCCTCAACTATGGCACAAGAGGCTCGGCCATCTCAATAATGCTTCTTTAAATTCAGTTTTAGCTTCATATTCCATTCAATGTAATAAGGGCACTGACCCAATATCATGTGAATCATGCCGTTTGGGCAAAGCTATTAAGCAACCATTTCATTCTTCAAATACAATTGTTCACCATCCTTTTGACCTCGTCCACTCCGACTTGTGGACATCTCCGGTCCCGAGCTTAAGTGGTGTACACTACTATGTACTCTTCCTAGATCATTTCTCCCACTATCTTTGGGTTTATCCACTTCGACGTAAAAGTGAAGTATTTTCAAAATTCCTTCATTTTTCAGCCTATGTTGAAACCCAATTTCATGCCAAAATCAAACAGTTCCAATGCGATAATGGCGGAGAGTACAACAATACTCCTTTTCAAAACCACTTTTCAAACCACGGCATTTTGGTCCGATACTCATGTCCCCACACATCGCAACAAAATGTCAGATCCGAGAGGATGATCCGGACAGTTAATAACGCAATCCGGACACTCTTATTCCAGGCCAAACTCGCACCCACATACTGGGTCGAAGCGTTACATGTTGCAGCTCACCTCTTAAACATCTCACCTTCGAAGGCTGTCAATAACCAAATTCCATACACACTCCTCTACAAAAAAGCACCCCAGCTATGACAATTTAAGAGTCTTTGGCTGTCTCTGTTTTCCCAACATAAATCACTCAAATCTTCCCAAACTTTCACCACGGTCAGTCCCGTGTTTCTTCCTCGGATACCCCACACACCATCGTGGGTATCGCTGCCTAGATCTCAAAACAAACAGAATCATCATCTCCAGACATGTCTGGTTTGATGAAACAAAATTCCCGGCGGTAGAAATCACTGTGTTTCCGCCACCATATCACTTTCTTGAGGACGATGTATCGCCTCTTTTCAAGTCCATACTTGAAAGCCCATTACGGGCCCAACCCAATGAAACCACAAACACTTTACAGCCTCCTAGGCCTGACCCACTATTTTGTGCCCCAACTTCGATCCAAACCCGGTCCAAATCGGGCATAACCAGACCCAAAAAGCTCTTCTCTCTCAGCGCATCCATCAAATCTCCCCTACCCACGAGCCACCTAAAAGCTTTAAAAGATACAAACTGGAATCCGGCAATGAAACATGAATATGATGCTATGCTTAAAACAAATACTTAGGATCTTGTTCCAAGACCTAAAAACACGAATATAGTGCGGTCAATGTGGCTCTTTAAACACAAATTTGATGCTAACGGTGTTTTGTCACCGCTTAGTTGCTAATGGCAAATCGCATGAACAAGGTGTGGATTTTACAGAAACTTTTAGTCCAGTTGTCAAACCGGCGACGATTCGCACCGTTCTCAATATTGGGGTGTCACTGGAATGGCCGATTCACCAACTAGATGTTCAGAACGTGTTCTTACAGGGCAATCTCACAGAGACCATCTTTATGCATCAGCCGCCAGGCTTCGTCGATCCTCACCGACCGGACTATGTGTGCAAGCTCAATAAGGCTATTTACGGACTAAAACAAGCTCCTTGCGCTTGGAATTCGCGATTCACAAAACATGTCACAACAATGGGGTTTACGTCCAGCAAAGCAGATTCATCGCTCTTCATATACCACAACAAAGGTGAGTTCGCATATCTACTCCCTTATGTCGATGATGTCATACTCACAGTCTCATCCGAGACACTATTATCAAGAATCAAAGCGCAACTCTCCAATGAATTTCCGATGACGGATCTCGGCCAAATAAAGCACTTTCTGGGGATCACAGCCAATTATAACAGCAGAGGTCTTTTCTTGTCACAATCACTCTATGCAGCAAACATTCTAACACGAGCAGGAATGCAAGACTGCAAACCCATAGCCACACCTGTCGACCTCAAATCCAAGCTTTATGCGACAAATGGCGAACAAATCTCCGACCCCACATTCTATCGAAGCTTAGCTGGCGCGCTACAATATCTCACCTTCACACGCCCAGACATCTCCTATGTTGTTCACCAAATATGTCTCTATATACATTATCCCCGTGAACCACATCTTCAAGCACTGCGTCGCATACTACGCTACATTAAAGGGACACTACATCACAGTCTGCAATTAACTAAAGGCCAACTTAATGATCTAACTGCATACTCGGATGTAGAATGGGCGGGCTGCCCAGACACACGCCGCTCCACTTCGGGATTCTGTATATACCTCGGTCCAAATATAGTATCGTGGTCAGTCAAACGTCAACCTACAGTATCACGGTCGAGTGCTGAAGCAGAATACAAGGGTGTCGCCAACACAGTCGCAAAACTCAGCTGGCTCCGCAACCTTATGCTTGAACTCCGCCGTCCAATAACCAAAGCTTCGATCGTCTACTGCGACAACATCAGCTCAGTCTACCTAGCTACTAATCCAGTCAAGCATCAGTGCACCAAGCACATCGAACTCGACATTCACTTCGTCAGAGATAAGGTAGCAGTTGGTGAGGTACGTGTGCTCCATGTACCATCGTCCCTTCAGTACGCAGACATTTTCACAAAGGGCCTACCAACATCGTTACATTCCGAATTCAGATCCAGCCTCACCGTCCGGCAACCCGACGATTCGACTGCGGGAGGGTGATAGAATATAGGAATATTCTGTTACCTTTGATATAATAATTCTGTTGTACTAAGCGCTATTCTTACGACTATGTTTCCTAAACTTATGTAACTGATTCGGCTTTATAAAGCCTGATACATTGATCTTTAATGGTCAAGAGAAATACATAAACTTTCAGTATGTGCGTGCTATCGAGGAAGGTATTCTTTTTTCTGAATCTTTTCTCGCTTTATACTATTAAGCGCTCGCACAGTTTTCTCTGCCTGTCAAATCGGAAAATTAGGTTTGAGGGTCCTCTTGATAAGGATTCGGACAAGCGTCATTGTTATTTTTTCTGTGTAATTTCTTTGAACACCATCGGGGACGCTTGTCCTAGGTCTCTTTTAAGGAGATGGCGGGGAAACTTCAAGTAAGGATAATATTTTTTCTAAGTGAAGTTTTTTGGGTGTCGTGTGATTTTTATTTTGTTCCTTTTTGTCAAGTGGTTTTCTTTTTCTTTGGTTGGAGACCCACTTCATATTGTTGATACATTCACGGCAGGTGATCTCTTGTGGGAATATTTTACTCTGGGGCGAGTAAAGAAATCTTTGTTGACGATTGGGATCATTACCTTAATAATCTCGGCTCGGAACTTCCTCCTGCCGACGATCCAATATTTCCAGTGTTGGTTAGGCCTTCTTCTGATGATCCAGTTAATTTGGAAACAATTTTGTTTTATATCCCCGTGTGATTGGCTCATTGTGTTTTTCGTTTATCTAACACAGTTTTTATGGCAGGTTTTTCTTCCAAAGCCGTCAGCGGGACCCTATTGTTTCGTCTGGATCCTCGCCAAGAACTTTATACCAAACATACTTGTAATATGCCTCATTTCCACTGTGTACGAGATGACGTGCCATCTCTTTGGGATTTACCTCAAGGGAGCCCGATCCGTCTCGAGGGCGTTGAGAACCAGTCTCCTAGTTATTTTTGCGCTACTAAGTGCGCTCGTACTGAGTCGTGTGCTAGCATGGTGTTGTCCCTCAGAGAGTCTAGTACGGCTAATTCTTCCCTAGGTGGGTTTTAATTTATATATATGGACAATCCTTGGAGATCGCTAGAGCTTATCGCATGATCTGGACAATTGATGTCCCGCTTCCTCTTGTTAACCGGATGAACCTTAGTGAGGCTTACTTCCGGATAGTTGTGACCCAAATTCATATGCGTTTCTTAGGCTCTTTTGAGTTTGAACCTTTGTTTGTTCTGTATTGAATTATGTGTTTTTTGTTCTTAGGCGGCAATGTCGATGAACGAGTTCGACTCTCTTGCCGAGTGGTTGGAAGTCGAGGCTTGTTGTTGTTGAGGCTGCCGAGAGAGATGTGTTGTTCGTAAAGCGCCTTGAAATTTTCAAGGAGAAAGTGGATCTGAGGGAATAGGCTGATGACTGTGAATCGCGACTACATTAGTACACTAACAATATCTGCCTTATTAAGCGGATTCAGGCTGGGGAGATCCCTCATGTCATATATAGTGTCCAAGTTTTCCTCTAGCATTTTGCTATTGAGTCGCTCGTTACCATGGCTGAGTATTCTTCAAAATGTTTGGGACTAGGGTTTCCATTGGTACCATTGCTTCGATGCCGAATGATAAGGAGACCAAAGTTACTCTAGTGGAATTTCATGGTGTTGTCTTGTATGCCCAAAGCACGGTTGGAAGCTTCTCAGCCCACTTTGATTCCTCAGAGTCTAGCCGTATTGCTTGTTATTTGCAGTGTTGTGATGAATTTTGGTGTTAAGTTTGTCCCGTTATTGTTTACGATCTTTTTCAGGAGTTCGTGCCTACATATGATTTTCTTTCACATGAAGGCCTTTATGGGTTCTCTAGTGATCAGGGGGTAAGATTATGCTTCTATCCATTTTGTGAAGTACGTAGTGAGAACAAGAAGGAATTTGTGCTTTTGTATCCCTTATGTTTCCATCCATTCGATGATGCTGTCAGAGCTTTAGTTGATGTGCCCATCGCATGAAAGGGTATGAAATGGATGTTGATGTCAGAGCTTTAGTTGGAGTATTACTGGCTTTCTCCAATCATCGTTATCCAATGGTACCCTTTTCACTTTATCCTGATTGACAGGACTTCTCTTCCCGAATGGCTTCCGAACGAACCTCTATGGATTTTGATAAGCAGTTTATTGGTTTTGTTTGTAGGTACGGTCAGTTGAAGCTATGATGATATAGTTGGTTATCGATCATACAATACCTTGCACTCTGGATTTTCAACTTCCATGCTTGTCATTGGTCTTGTGGTAGGGTTCCATATTGAATATACTGGATGGCCGGACAAATTTCATGTTCTTTCGTGCTCCTCCAGGATTGGCATGCTGGCTTTTTCCTTGACCTCGACCGAGATCACTCTTCTTACTAGTGGGTCTGACGTGGATTCCATCCGGTTATGGCGTATGCCATCGTGTTCTCCTCATGTGGTATTTTTCTCAACTAGAAGTTTGTGAATTTTGCCATGAGTTATTTCACTAATTGGAGGAAGCTTTCCATCCTTGAATCCTTTGTGGCGTATTATGCACTATATTGAATCGCTACTAACTGAGAGTCTGCATAAGCGTGTAGGGATTTTATTCTAGACTTAGAGCGAGTTCCATGCTTGCTATTAGTGCTTCGTATTCTGCCTCATTATTGGACGCCGTATACCCTAGGTGGAATGATTGTTTCAAGATTTCTCTTGCGGGTGACGTGAGCTGTATGCCAATTTCAGCTCATGTTTATGATGCTCTGTCAGTGTAGAGTCGCTAAGGTGGTAGTATACATGTTGGGTCATTTTCATCAAAACATATTAATTCAGCCACAAAACTGGCGAGAACTTGAGATTTTGCTGTTGTCTTTTCTTTGAACTCGATGGTATGCTCACTTGGCTAATCTCTTGGATTGTGCAGGATGGCCCGAAGTAGGTGCTCTGTGGCTATGGCTATGGTATGACTTTGAAAGTAGGGTGTGAGTTTTCTTGCTACATTCACTATTGCTAACGTCAACTTTTCCATGGATGGGTACTGTGTTTCGACGTCTGCCAATGACTTGCTAATGTAGTAGATCGGGTTTTGGTCTTCGTGTTCTTTCTGCACTAGCAATGCACTGATTGAGCAAATTTAGCTCTTCATGGATGTTGTTTGCTTTATTTGCTTTACTCAGTCTTCTTGTTTTCTTTAAGTAGCTTATAGAATGAGAAGCACTTGTTGATTTATTTGGAAGTGAATCGATTTAGTGTCGTGGTCCTCCCGGTGAGTCCTTGTAATTCTATCTGCGTTTTTGGCGCTGGTGTCGATGCTAGCGCGCTTATTTTCTCTGACTTTGCTTATGTCTCTCGTTTCATGACCAAATATCCCAAAATTTTCTTGATGCCACAGTGAAGGAGGATTTCGGGTGGGTTGAGTTTTGTCTCATACTTATTTAAGATTTTGAAACATTCACCAAGCTGTGAGACATGGTCATGAGGCCAGGTTGACTTGTTCGGCATGTAATAGATGTATATTTTCATTGTTCGTCCTAGTTGTGCTTCGAACATTTTATTGATGAGCCTTTGCTATGTTGCTCCTGCGTTCTTCAGCCCGAACGACATCACTTTGTAGCAGGACATCCCCCTATCTGTTAGAAATGAGGTATTCTCTTGATCCTCATGATGCATTGGTATTTGATTATACCTTACAGCGTCATCCATAAAGCACAGTAGACTGTATCCAGTCCCAGCTTCTACCAACCTATCAATGTGTGGGAGTGGGAAAATAGCACTCAGTGTCACGAATCAACATCGGCTGACCTCATACCTAGCTGCGGGAGGGCCGACTTGGCTTGCTTCAGTTCTCGAGGAAGACTGCAAGGAGTAGATTAATTTATTTCCTACTGTCATAAATTGGTTTCAAAGACCTTTGTCTTTGGCATTTCCTCGGAGTTCCTACTCTGTTACTTATTTTGGTTTCTTACTCTGTTTTGAAAACAATTTTCTTTTTAATACAATTCAGACATTAAAAAATATGTAATAATAAGAAACTCGAAGACCAGTCTTACAGACATTTTAGCCTCCAATTTTCTAACTTATTCAGAAAGTAAAACCCAAACAGTTGAACTGGTCATTCATGTGCTAATGACCTTGTTTGGGTCAATTTTCTCATTTGCCACTTCTATAACGCATCCATTAATAAACTTCTACGCGTCTCTATACTTCTCCACAACCCATTACAAGACATGAATTTCTTCTGCATTATTGGTCGAAAATCAAGATAGTCAATCTCATCGCCATTTGACTGGTTTTGAAATCGACGACATTTTAGCTACTATGTACTGGTCAACTTTGTTTTGTATCACCTTTCACGCGTCCCTCTAATCTCATCTCAAATATTTGTCCAACTGTGTGAATCTTGCTGCTTTTACTTTCATTACAAAACATTTAAGCATTAAAGGATCTAACAAACTTAAGAGAACAATAAAACCAAAAAAAACTCAAGATAACAAGTTCGGTATGAAGACAGAGACTCACAACCTCCTCTGTGTTTTACAAGTGGTCTCTGTTTTATTCTTGTTCATTAATGGCGTCTCATCAGCAAGAATACCTCCAGATCTCTGTAATAGAGACTGTGGAGGAATACATATTCCTTTCCCTTTTGGAATTGGGGGAAGAGGTTGCTATCTAAACCCTTGGTACGAGGTTGTCTGTAACAGAACCTCCTCTGTTCCGTTTCTCCCAAGGATCAACAGAGAATTGGTAAACATCTCTTTGCCAATTGATGGTGAAGATGGAACAGTTCATGTTAAAGGTCTCATAACTTCGTCCGGTTGCTCTACAGGATCATCTCAGCATCCGCCCTTAAACGTCGCTGGCCAAGGCAGCCCCTATTTCCTCACGGACAAAAACCTACTCGTAGCAGTTGGTTGCAACGCCAAGGCTGTTATGACAAATATCCAATCGCAGATCATTGGTTGCGAGACCAGCTGTGACAAGAGAAACAGTAGCAGTCATGAAGTGAGAAACGAAATGTGCAATGGTTATAAATGTTGTCAGACTAGAATACCAGAAGATAAGCCGCAAGTGATTGGAATCAATATAGAGATACCTGAAGATAGAAATACAACAGCAGAAGGATGTAAAGTTGCATTTTTGACATGCAAGAAGTATTCAAGTTTGAATGTTAAAGAGCCAGAAAAGTTTCATAAGGATGGATATGCTCTGGTCGAGCTTGGATGGTACTTCCATGCTTCGAATTCGGGTGGTTTAAGCCCCATAAGTTGTCAGAATGTGTCAGATACATCACAAGATGGTGGGTACTCGTACGAAACGAGTTGCCTTTGCTCGTACGGCTACTTTTCTGGATTCAGCTATAGGAGTTGCTATTGTAACTCCATGGGTTACGAAGGGAACGCATTCCTTCCAGGTGGATGTGAAGGTAAGAGACTGGCTTTTCTTCAAGTATTCATCAATCAATTTATATATCATTAATTGTAAACGACGTTTGTAGACATCAATGAATGTAAGGTAGGACGCAAAAGCTGTACACAAAACCAAATTTGTGTGAATAAGCCCGGTTGGTCCACATGTGAGCCCAAAAAACCAGAGCAGCTCAAGCCAGTGATTCTAGGTAAATGATAATTTGAGTTGATCTTGAGCGTTGTGTTGATGATATAATGTTTATTTTCTGTATATGTTGTTCTTTTGTTTATGCAGGTGTTCTTATAGGTTCGGCACTGTTGATTTTCGCCTCTGGAAGTTTCTTCTTATACAAGTTTATTAAGAAGCAAAGGAGGATCATTCGGATGAGTAATTTCTTTAAGCGAAACGGAGGTTAGTTGTTGAAACAACAATTAGCTAGAAACGAAGGCAATGTAGAGACGTCAAAGATATTTAGCTCGAATGAATTGGAGAAAGCTACTGATAACTTTAACAAGAATAGAGTTCTTGGACAAGGAGGTCAAGGTACTGTGTACAAGGGAATGCTTGTTAATGGTAGAATTGTCGCGGTAAAAAGGTCGAAAGTCATGGATGAAGACAAGGTAGAAGAGTTCATCAATGAGGTTGTTGTTTTATCACAGATCAATCACAGAAACATTGTGAAGCTCTTAGGATGTTGCCTGGAGACGGAAGTTCCAATCCTGGTTTATGAGTTTGTTCCGAATGGGGACTTATGCAAGCATCTTCATGATGAATCTGACGATTACACAATGACATGGGAAAAGCGTCTTCATGTTTCATTGGAGATCGCAGGAGCACTTTCATACTTGCATTCAGCTGCATCTTTTCCTATATACCATAGAGATATCAAGACTACCAACATTCTACTGGATGAGAAATATCAGGCGAAAGTGTCTGATTTCGGAACTTCAAGGTCAGTAACAATAGATCAAACTCACTTGACAACTCAAGTTGCTGGTACTTTTGGGTACGTGGATCCAGAATACTTTCAATCAAGCAAGTTTACCGACAAAAGCGATGTGTACAGTTTTGGAATTGTCCTCGTGGAGCTGTTGACTGGAGGAAAACCCTCCTCCCATATTCAGTCTGAAGAAAACAGGGGATTTGCAGCTCATTTTGTTGTGGCCGTGAAAGAGAACAGAGTTCTTGACATAGTGGATAATCGGATCAGAGATGAATGCAACTTGGACCAAGTGATGTCAGTGTCAAAACTCGCTAGAAGGTGTTTAAACCGAAAAGGAAAGAAGAGGCCAAACATGAGAGAAGTTTTACTCGAGCTAGAGATGATTTGTTCATCACCTTATGATTCAGGGGTTCATGTTGAGGATGACGAGGAGGAGGATCAAGCCATGGAACTCAACTTTGACGAGACTTGGGATGTTGGTTTGAGTGCCCCAGTCTCCATGTTTAATAATGCATCCCCAGCGTCTGAGGTTGATCCCCTGGTTCCTCTACGAACATGGTGATGATCAACACAAAACAATGCATATGTATATACATACTCTCATCTGACAAAAAAATGTTATCTTTCCATTATGAAATTTTCACCATATAATAATAATAATTGATACACACAAAAGGCATAATAGAATTAAGAAAAAGAAAAAGAGAATGTTTGAGTGTAAGAACAGTAACGGGATTTAAGCTTTCTAGAAGAATTTCAGTTTCCCTTGGGAGATAGCTTGAACATGTTGTAATTGACACATTGCTTTCTCTTTCCCGGTCAAGCCATAGCACGACGAGTGCTTAGCGCCTAAAGTGACTGCAAAGTATAAATAAATAGTACAGAGGAATGCCAAAAGAGCCAATGCAGTTAAAAGATATCGATGCCTCTTAATAACTGTGGAGCAGCTACCCAAGTCTTCCCATTGCTTCTTTAGAGATTGGTGTCTCCTTAATGGTGAAGATACAATCCCATCTAATACCATAGCTTGATACAAACCTGAAAATTGACAAACAGTCAATATACACAGTTGCATAAAAACCAACAAAGGCTATTCAGAGACTATCCAGTCAGATTCGACGTAAATTTTGGATTATTTCCATTGTTAAAACAGTCAACGTTAGAATTGAAAATTTAGTATTAATGTCAAAATTGAAGTCAATGAGAAACATGAATCAATGAGGAGAGATAGAGAACAATATGTCGAACTATTCCATCGAGGTTTACTCATTGTGGAAACAACATTAGCCTTTTGTAAGTGGCATCATAATTACAAGACGAGCTTAGATCTTTTGCAAAACTAAGGACAACAATAACGTCAATTTCAGGCAATCATCATCAATCACAACAAAGAGTCATCGTCAATTCAGTCGACGAATTGGATTATGGGAGATCACTAGACGGATAAGAGATTGGAAAGGTTAACGACGATAATCGAGAAAACAGATCGGAAGCAGGTAAACACAGATTCTAAGGAAATCGAACCGGTGAGAGTGGGTAAACGATGTGGAGAAGCTAAAGCTGATTCCAGCTTCTCGGAGAATCCCAAGAATCACTCCGCCGATCTCAACAGAGATAGATATCCTCCGAGGCTAATTCGCCGGATACGCTGTACGCGCTTTATTAGCAACGATAATTTAGGGATATTATATACAAGAAAGAAAGAGAGAAAGAGAGAGGAAAAAAGAAGAGAATGATAATGCGTGTTTTAGCTTCCACTCCTTTATGATTGAGTTGATGCGCATGAATTCATATAATGGAATCCTTCCTTGTATTGGTGTTTTTTTGGTCGACTTCTAGTTGATGATTAGAATACACAACTTTAAAACAAATACACAACTTTAAAACAAATACACATGAAAATGTACCCCTAGACATACACAAAAATGTACCCCTAAACAACGATAATCTTAATTGCCACTTTTGTGAAATTTATAATCAACATTGCCACACTTCAATCTAATTGCCACTCAAATTTTGGTATTTCCATTTTACCCTTAATGAAACACACTTATTGAAAGAGAAGATTTCAATTTTGTCACCTTAATTAGACACACTAATTGATATGGAAGGTTTCAATTTTGTCTCATTCACTGAATTTCGACGAGAGCTGGATTTCACAAGAGCTTCCTTCTTCTTCTCTATTCATGCACCTGAAGCTTCATCAATCTCTCCCATTTCTTATCCATCTCGCACATTGCTGACTGGTATCTTATCCAATCCTCTCCTCCTTTTTCGCTGAAAAGAAGAAAAGAAGTAGGTCAATTTTTGAGTTATTGATTTTGATATTGAAATGTAAATAGGTTGATTGGCTAGCACATTTAGTTGGTATTCATGTTCGTAGTGATGATTAGGTATGTTCATTATTATATAATATCATTGTTGTCTTGAATCGTGTTAAATGGGAACAAAACGAGAATACTCAAATCAACATATTTTCGTAAACCCTTTCTGCAGATTTTGTCCAATTAGTACATATAGGTACAGATGTATGGTACATTTAGGTACAACTTCACACTAGAGATGACAGAACAACATGTACATTTAGGTACAACTCCACATTAGAGATGACAGAACAACAAGTACAGTTAGGTACAACTGAAACTTTTTGTGTAATTCGTGAATGAATTTTGTTTTATCTTATATACAGAAGGCGTTGAGGAACATGTACACACATGTGTAATTTGACTATGGAGGGTACTATTCAGAAGATCATGAATGGATTTCAACAAATGCTCTAAATGCTATATTGTTTAAGACTTCATCTTTGGTGGAGATAACTTATTCGGTGTTAGTAGATAAGATTTGCAGGAAGATTGGAATAGTTGAAACCACTGGGAAGCTCAAATTGAGTTACAGTCTATCTAAACCTCAGAGAGAGACTTATATTGTAGATGACGAGGAAGTTTTGATTTATTTGATGTCATTAGATAAAGAGGGGCTGAGACCTGTTTTGCAAGTAGAGTTATTGAATGAAACCTGTTTTGCAAGTATACATGTTTTACAGTCTATTCAAATCTATGATCTCTGCTCAGAATATTATTTTACTCAGACTTTGTCATTGGCATATGAGAAAACAATATATTTAGTTTTACATGAGTCTGAGTGGAGTGTTCCTGCAGAAATTCAAGAATTGTGCGCATTACCTCCTAATTTCGTACCAAAACGAGGAAGAAATCAAGAGACGCGATTTCCATCCTGTGGAGAACGTCGCTGTAAGAAGAAGAATAAGTACAACCCTGGAATAAACTTGGAGAGGTGGTTGCAGCCAAAAGATTCTTAATTTCTGAACTTGTCTGTTGTCTGTGTATTTGTTGGTTGGTCTAACTGACAACAACTGTGCGAATTAGTAACTTTTTTAGTACAACTCATTCAACTTGGTCGATTGGTACAATTGGTTCAATTTTTGGCACAATTGGTTCAATTTAGTACAAATTTATCTCGATTGGTACAATTGACATTTTTCTAAGCAATGTAAATATTTCAAAACACATAATGAAAAATTAAAAATGAATAGAACAAGAATTTTTTAACTTTTGAGGAGTTTTTTTGTGTTTTTTCCACAAAACACTAGTGTTGTATAAGGAGTCTTATGTTAGTTGGCATGCATTTACTAAGCGAAAGATACAAATACTATTAATTCGAACATATTGTATTGTCGAAACGTCTTAACTGTTAATTAAATTAGGAAAATAAGAAGTCCAACAACAAACCATTTATTCGTTATAGGGTCCAACCACAAAAATTAAAAAACTGTCAAAGTACAACTATGTGGACCAGTGTACAACTGGACAACAAAGTTCATCTACATCCATTTTTAAAAAAAAATTGAACAAAGAGTGGTGGGAGTTTTCAAAATTTCTAAAAATTTAAAAATTTGGAATTTTTAAAAAATTTTAATATTAATTATATATTTCCATTTTCTTCATTTTTTCCTTTTCACTTGTCGATTTCTTGTCTAAAATACAACAATTTAGATGTTCCAATTGTTCTAAATTACAACAATTTAGATGTTCCAGTTGTTCCAAAATATAATCATTTAGATGTTCGAGTTGTTCCAAAATATAACCATTTAGATGTTCCAGTTGTTCCAAAATATAACTATTTAGATGTTCCAGTTGTTCCAAAATACAATAACCTAATAAATCAGACCAAGTTGTTTCTTAAACACCCTTTTTGCAAATTTTAAACCTCCCAACATCTCCCAGTTCGCGGGATATTCTTTGTAATTGAATCCGGTTAAAAGTGCATGCTCTCTAATAGAATACCTTATCAGCCTTCCATTCACCAAAAACCAACACTCTTTTTCTGCCTCAACGCAAGTTGTGCGTAGCATAAGCATCCACATGCCTTGGACTTGGTGATTTCGCTATATTGGCATGTGAAACACATGCTTAAGCTACTCATTCTCTCTAAACCATTTTAGTTCTGCCGGAAATTGTCCTACCGTCTGTTGCACATTACACCTTGTTCCTATCCTAATAGATTTGGTGTACTGTGAGCTTGGTTCAAAATACATTTTCTCTCGCTGCAGTGGGCGGGAATCTTCATCATCATCAGAGCTATCATCAGTAGAAATATCCTGCAAATACAAAAAAAAAAAATTACATTAATTTGTTAATAATTGTACCACTTGTACCATAAACAAAACTTATACTGCTCTCTCCTTCCTCTCCAGTACCATCATCGTCCTTTTCTTCTCCATCACCTGAAGTCAATACTTCGTCTACTTTGTCGTATACTATCTCTTCTTCTTCTTATCCAAATCCTTCGCCTTAGTCATCTTACTCTTACCCTTACCCTTCTTATTATTTTTCAATTGTGTGTCACGTATCCCACTAGCATCTCTTATTAAAACCATCACTGAACACATAAAACAAAATAAAACCATGTTTTACAGATCGACCCCCAGAAGCAAAATCGAAAAAGATGAGAAGAAATCTCCAAAACAACCAAAATCCCTAATTTTAGAATCAAAATCGTGAAAAAGACATAGGAAATTTGATAGAGAAAGATTTAGAGATAAATTCCTTACCTTATGACCTCTTCGAATCGTCTATCGTTCCTTACTCTCGCCGTCGATCCAGATTTGTCTTCCTCGGTGAAGAAGAAGAGAAGAACGAAAGTTAGCGATTAGGGATTTAGGGTTTAGTTGGGCGGGTCGGGTTGTAAGTGGACCATGTTAGAATTTGGGTGAATTTTAATTGGACCAAATTTTAATTGGGCTGGATTTTTAATTGGACGGGTATGGCAGATTTGTAATTAACCTAAATTCCTACTTTTTTTTGTCTTTTAACCAAATTTTTAATATAAAAAAAAATTGATAAAGAAAATGAAAATAAGACCGTGGCAGTTAAGATTGACTTTTGGCAAAAGATGGCAATAGAACCATTGTTCTCTAAACAATCGATAAATTCTTAATTCTTATATCTGAAAAGTCAAATTCCAACTAAAATTGAACCATAAACTGAGTAGTTATCTGAAATAACTTAAATACTTTTATATATTTAAAATAATTATTTATATAATTTGATAAAGGATTTCATCCAATACCTACTTTATGAGACTTTCTCCCTATATCCACTTTTAGTTTTGAAAGATAGATTTGTTCCTGCCTATAGGTGACAATTGTGGGAAGATGTGACCGATTGGCTTAAATTTGACCAAATATTACAGGTATCATATATGTGTCGCCTCAGACAACTAAAAAATAGTTCTAAAATGAAAAGTGTTGAATTCTTGAAAATAATATTTTCAAGATGAGAGAAAAGAAGTTGTTGACAAAAAAAAAGTTTGTGAATTTGAGGAGAAAAATTAAAAAGTAGTCATTGTCAATGTGACACATATCGTGGTGCACTTAAACTAGCATGTCATTGTCTATGTCCTCATATAAACATGAACTAACATGAATATGATGTCTATGTCCATATAAGAAACACAATTTGCTCCCATAAAATACAAATATGTTATTTGTTCATGTCATGTCGAATACAATCATGATCAATATTTGATTATGACACGTATCAATCCACGATGTGATATATAATACCAATAACATAATCTTGTTCACTTTGGGCATATAAACAAACATATGTCCATATTCAAATTTAAGCGAAACTTTGTTCACGTCCTACTCAAAACATCTTGTAGAAATACCTATGAGCATAGTATAAGGTCTCTCTCTTT
>JAKUCM010001529.1:0-42208 GCA_023374145.1 Lepidium sativum
TCGTATCAGATGAATCAGTATGTTTTTTTGTTTAATGGTTCCTTTGATGAGGTATCTTCAATCACTTTGATTAATGTTGTTTTTCGTACATGCGAGAAAGATGCAGAATCAGTGACTACAACAACGTAAATTCACTACACTTATATTTTTTCCTCATTTTCATATAATGTTTGTTTCGTTTATTTATTGCATTCATGTGATGTTCTATAATTTTAGGTTAAAGATGAATTTACGAATAATAGACAATACATGTAAGACTAATTGTACATTGTCTGAAAATTTTGCTTTAGAACTTATAAGAAAAAAACGAAATTCACTCTTAAACGACCGCTTTAGTGAGGTAATGCATTTCAATTGTTCATTGTAAATTTTCATTATTTGTTTCTTTTATACTATTCATCATACTTAGAGTAAATATGAAATGTATGTTTTTCAACTTGTAGATTGAATATCTTAAAAGAATTCCTCTCGCAATTAGTGATTTGTTTGAAAAGATTTTCCAATTTGAACATTAGAGATGGTCCTAACACATACAAGGTCGAAAAAATTTGGTCTAACCACAAATCTGAACTTTAGCAGATGGTGTATTTTTACTGAAATTATCTTTATTTTTAAATTATGAACAAAATTTACTATTTTGCAAAAACTATGAGTATTTTAGTTTTTTCATATTAGTTCAATAGCATAAGTTCTTTATTTGTTTTACATTTGGTTCATACTTTAGAGTTTGTTTTCTTCAAATTACTTTCATTTTGACATAAACTTTCAAAACTACAATTTAAACCTCTCGTACACGTACGTGCGGGTCCACTGGTAATTTACAAATGATATGTTTAAGTTTTCAACCGATATTGAAAACAATCTTTGGATATAATAAATACAATTTTTACATCATTCAAAAATATTCATATATATAACCATAACTTCCCTTATTATTTTATAATAAAAAATAAAAACTTGCCTTTTTGGCTTTTTATTGAAGTTAAATATTTAAGAGTGAATTTGAACTAAATCAACAACGATTTAAAGTTTAAAACTTCCCTTTCTTTAATATGTGAGTTTAATTATTATCGATATCTACTATTACTAAATCAACAACGTTTTTAACTTATTATAGAGATATTTTTTGCGGTTATCAAATTATATTACAAATAAATTACATTTTTCTTATAAATTTGAAATTTGTTCATCTATGAGCGAAAATATTTACAAAGTGACAAGACACAGAAATCAAAATGCAAAACATGCAAAACTTAAAAAAAAACAGAGCATGAACTTCTTCTTCATTCGGCATCTAAACTACCGACAAGAACTAAATTAAATTCAACCAAAAACTATTTCAAACCCCAAACTCAAATTTAATTCCACTTCTCTAAACTGTCCGAGTTTAGACATCAAGTTGCTAAATAAAAATGATTAGCAATTTCATATTTGAAGATAATTGATCTCTAGTCTAAATCAACTCGACAACTTTTTACTCAAATGAAACTATTACACCACTACCACTTAATTAATTACACAATATTTCTTTCTAATCTTTTTTATTTCTAATCTCTTGTTACCTTGCATGAGCCTCATATACATATATATATATATATATATATATATATATATATATATATATATATGTAACAAATCATAGCACAATTGCATCACGGGCTGTGGTTTCAAAGGCGATGGAGAAAAGAATAGCTTTTATGTTATTTCTAGTCTTTAAACTTTATTTTTCTTGTGATTCATAAGTAAAATTCCTTTACAATGGAATTACTTTGTGTTAGATTCTATTTACGTTATTGTTATATTTATATTGTTAGTAAAGAATATTATTGTGTTGGATTACATATTATCTAGTTAATGTGATCTTTTAGTGTATTTATAATCTTAGTCGCGGCCTCGCGAGTATTTGTAAACCCTAACTTTCTAACATGAAGGAGAGTAGTCTCTGCGAAAACGATCTAAAGTCTAAATGCAAATGTGTAGAGATTTAAGCCTAAACGCAAAAACCTGCGATAAAATCTTACCAGACAAAGAAAAACAGTAGTTGGTTCATGAAAAGCTATCAATCCACTAATATTGTAAAAAGGTTTATTAGAGCATCTAACTTCAGATATAAAAAATTAGACATTGTGAAATTATTTAAGTAGATCATATGATTAAAAGAAAAAGCTCAGAATTACCAGTATTTAGACTTTGTACAAGAACATCAACTATTTTAGATATGAACATCAAGTTCGTGTGTGGCTTAAAGACAAACTCTTAAAAAGTAGACACGGAGAAATAAAATAAAAAACTTCATTTAACAAAAATTATTATAGTCTTATTCATCCATATATAGTGCAACTAAGTTTAAGCATTAGATAATTACTAGCATAATTCGATCATATTATATAAGTGAAAAAATCTTCTTCATACGTAAAATGAACTCGTCTAAATTTTTTTTTTGTAATAATATAACAAGTATATATGTTTAACTAAATATATATGTTTTAAGCGAATACGAAAATAAAAAACTTTGAATACAACACCTATCCATGAGAAAGTCGATTAACAGTATGAACATGTGTATCATACTCGTAACCTTTCATGATATTAGTAACGATTTATTTCTAATGATTTATCAATTCTACAATGATAAAATCAATAAAAATGGAAATTTTCATACATTGTAAACGCTATTTACTTTTAATATTATATTTAGACACCAAATGCATGAAAATTTCTTACCTTATTAGTAGCACATTGCTTATCTTATGAAGAGCTTTCACATGGTTCACATGAGAAAAAACACAATATAAATCACCTGATTTTTTGTTTTCATTGTGTCGGCCCAAGCCAGAATTAAGCCCAAAACTCGTACATTAAGGTTTTTATACCATTTGAACATTCGAATTATGTTTTGGTTCGAGTTCTGTTTGGTCGCTTTATGTTTTCCATTTGTGGGCTTTTGGTTATTGCGTTGAGTTTCTGTCTTTTGAGATAACAAAAGTATTTAACTAAAGGATTAAGAATTGTAAATGACATCCAGCCTAGTGATATGCCGTAAGTCTACTTAAGACAACGCATTTGCATAATTTGGGATCGAGTTCTCATATCTATTATGTAGGAATTTAGCTATTGGGGCGGCCAGTTGTGGTCCAATATAATTTGCCGTTGACAAAAAAAATATTAAGAATTCACATATATTTTAATATTTGAAATCAAAATTATCACGTGTTTGTTGTTATATATTAAATTAATTATCAGTATATAAAATGATGGTTAAAAGTTACAAATAAAGTTTTGCTTATGGAGCTGCTTTGACTATTAGAAAGATTTGGATTCTTAATATTATTCTCTTAAGAAAATGCTATTTATGGACCCAAGCATCACATTTTCATATATAAAGCAAATTTTAGAAATTCTTTTTTTTAATAAGTTGAGTGATTCAGTTCTACCAACACCATAAATTATTTTAGAACAGTTTTGACCAGCCATATTTTTTGATCAACTATTTTTGTACGAGTACTATATTGTTATGAAGATTATGTTATGTTTCTACTAATTTTAGAACTAATTTTGATCAATCAAAATTTTATTTTGACATGTTTCTGAAAACAAATGCACATTGGCAATAATGAGCTAAATCATGTATTTAAGAAATTTCACGTCAACATATTATCCAGCAACAAAAGAAAGCTTTAAACTATAATAACTGGTTCATGTTTGTCATATGGAATTATATGAATATGCCTATAAAGTTGAATTTATATGCGACAATAATTGGTTCATGTTCTGTTTTTTCTTTTTTTGATATGAAATGTGATTTTTTGTTCTAAGAAAGAGTATTAAATTGTATTTACAAAATATTTAGTTATTAGATGCTACAACTTCAACTTTGAAGTATATCTAAATGTCTAACATTTAAGCTAACATATAGAAAGTTTGACTAGTTGTATTTTTTGTTGTTTACAAATTATATTGGGTCACAACTGATCGGTCCCAATAGCTAAATTCTTACATAATATAGGTGGAATGACTTATGTGAACTTACCGACCAAGAACCATTTGCGACCAATTGTATTAAACGAGCAACTGCATCACTGTTTATTATTTAGTTACTAATCACAATTCCATTTAAAATAGACGTTTGAAAATTAACAATTAAAACAAATATTTAGAGTTATTTGTAAGTATTTAACTACTGATCACAAACAAAATTATTTATGGATGTTTGCTCATTGCTATCTCCAACAATTTGTTTTCAAATGATTTTCTATATATTCGTTTATTTTTCTTTAAATCGTATTACTTAAACAAAATCACCAATCAAACCTAAAATGTAATTTTTTTATTGTGACCGAGCTGGTACATGAATGTATAATGAAAATCACTACATATTTTATAGATTAGTGTTATTGTTTATTTTGACAATCAATAAATAAATTTTGTAATCTTGTATAAAAACTAAAAACATTGAAGTCTATCGAAAAAGTCGATGAATTCTCAAATCTAAATAAAAGATTTGTACCGTACGAGGATTTGATTTTATTCGTCTTCATAATATTTCCCACATCTATGCGTTCTTACCTAACTCATATTCGTATATTAAAATCAAATTTATGTCAGAACCATTCTCTTTTAATATAAATAAATATTAGTAAAAAATCGTCGATCACCCACATTTTTATCATATTAATATTCATGATTGTCAAATCTCCACAAAAATGATTCCACAATTTGTTTCAGAGTTTTTCTTAAGGTAAAACTGATATCCAATACCTTTGTTCACTTTTTTTCTCACAAAAAAGTTAAAATTTAAATTTTTTAAATAAATTTGAAATACTGCTATACTATAAAATAAGTGTTTTCTTGTTATTACATCAAATTAATGAACTTTCACTTTACTTTTGGGTCTATAGATTCATGCATAAATTAGTATATAATGATAAATAATGATCATATTATGATAATAATTAAGGCTCTGGAAAAATAGTCAAAATAATTTAATAATTTAATGTAAGTGTTAATCATTTTTATTATATTATTTTATATATTATTATTTTATCAACAATTAGATCAACAATATCTGATTTATAGTCAAACTTTTCTTTAAACTTCTAACGATATCACTTGAAATAAATACAACTCTATAAAATTAAACTCGGATGAAGAATACAGCAGATATGCTATTCATGATTTTTTACATATCTTTGTCTTTGTTATTGTATTTGTTGCTACTTAAGTCATTATTTGTTGCATAAAGTGACAAAGACCCAAGTGGGAAACGACCGAACACTCTTTAATGTGGTCGCTACATTCATAATCATATTACATCATTTAAATTTCATATTATTATCACATTCTAACCATATACATTCGTTAAACCAAAGTATCAAACTTCAAACATTCCACTAAGTCGTTTTCATGGGTCAGCATTATTCAGAAATAGATTTCTAGTTACAGAGACTTCATGATTTGTTTTAAAAAATTATAATAATTACAAATAATTATGGTTTCTTCGTTATCATTATAAGCGTCATGAAAAATCTATCCGACATTCTATAGATTTAGTGTGTCATACAATATAAATTTTTACTAAACTTTGTGAATATGTAAGTGTAATTGTGTCAGCATCATTACAAAATATATTGTTGTCATCAGTCATTGTCTCCACTCAATACTTTGTTCTTACACATCTTTGTACGGAAAATATGGATAAATTTATTAACCATAGATAGTGGAAACTGGAACAAAAACTTGTTAAACACATTAGAATTCGCCAAGCAACGAGAACGTTAGATCACCTCCAATGAAGGTTTTTAGAAAAACTTCTTAAGAATTATTTTTTTTAAAAAAAATTGATAAAAGAAGAAAATGAACAATAGATTTCTTAAAGAAGATATTTTAGAGACCATTTCTTAAATTATAAGAGATTTTTAACACATTTATCCTATTTTGATTGATTTATTTATTTTTTAGAATTAAAATTTAATCAAATAACTATATTATATTAAAATATTAAGAAACCCAAATTAAGAGATTTGTAGTTGGAGATTCTCTTATAACCCTATTAATTTTTTTTAACTTTGATTTTTATTTTGTGGTTAATGGATATATAAAGAAGAATTAAGATGATTAAAAAAAAGTTAGAAGATCTTCAAATTTTCAAATTTTTTTGAAACAAATAAGAAGAACTAAGACAAATAAATTCATCTGCAACAGAAGTACAGAACTAAAATTATTAAAGCTGCTGAATCGTGGCTTATATTTTTTTTTTGAAAAAAGAAGAAATAAGACAATTCTTTCATTACAAAAAAAATATATACATCTTTTTATTTTCAAATTTAATTTGTTTTCCAAATTATCATATTTTTGTTGAAAGCAGTTCCTAATTTTGTAAAGAAATTCATCTGCAACTGATCTAGGAAAGCTCTAAAATGTTAAAAAAAATCGTAAATATTAAATTTTATGAAAGAAAAACAATTACATTGAGGAATGGACAAATAATTGAAAACTGGAGAAGTGAACCAAACTAATGCATAGTGGGACATAGATACCGACCGAAGATGCTTTAGAATCCATCTGCACTTTTTTTTGTCATTAAAATCTATCTACACTTATATGTGTGTATCAGTCTGTATTTGTCTACAAAAGATAAAACATTCACAGTAATATTATCAAAAGAATTCACATTTCTTTTTTGTCAAAAAGAATTTAAGATTTTTATCCACAAAAAAATTCACAATTTATCTTACTAATCCTAACTCTGTAACTGCAAATGACATTTAATCTAGTGTCAGGCGGTAAGTTCACTTAAGGCAGCGCATTTGCATAATCCGGAGTTGAGTTTTTCTGCCTATATTATATAAGAATTTGACTATTGGACCGACCAGTTGTGGCCCAATATAATTTGCTGTTGACAAAAAAAAATTCTTAACTCGTAACTGACATTTGTTTTGCATGAAATAACATATCATAGTCGTATTTGTCATTTTTTTATACGTTTGAGAGTTGTCCATGCCTTCTATCTACTGTTATTGTAGGTTGGCTTTTATTCTATTTAGATTTGAACTGATGATTTTTTTTGTCTAAAAGAGTTTTCATTTAATTCAATCTTCAAAAAGATGAAATACAAGTTCGCAAAGATAAACAACTAAAAATAAATTGGGTTCTAAAAATTTGGATAGTGTTCTTCAAAATATGGGAAGAGCAGTGAAATATTTGGGTCCAACATGCATATAACCAAATAAAGCAAGATTTATATCTGAACCCAAATTCCTAATGTAGCATGACTTTGTTAAGGGTTTCAAAGAATAAGTTACAAAATGCTGATGGATTCTATAATTTTCTTGTGTGCTGTTGTATAGTTGATGCATGAACTGCAAGATTTTGTTTATGACTATATTCGATAACTAAGAATTGTAATCGTATATTTAGTTGATGCATGAATTGCAAGATTTCATTTATGACCATATTCCATAACTAAGATTCTAAGAATAGTAATCGTATAATTTTTCACATTGAAAACATAGATATCTTTATATTACTATTCATAGCTGTAATATAATCATATATTTAGTTAATTGTCAAAATATCTAGTTTTGAATTATTTATCAAAACTGTTAAGATATCAAATTAATTAAATAAATATTATAATAGCAAAGAAAGATTTTAATTTAATAATATGACAACAAGGAACAATATTTTTAGTGTGAAAGTTGACTATGTGGTTGGAGATAAAAAATAAAATACTGAATTTGGTGTGTGGATTAGATTCATTCATGTATTTTTTTTTGGCAAATGGTTAAATTCATTCATGTAGTTTTTATGTTAAATTTTGATTTGAAATAATTGTATAATTTTCATTACAAAATTTGGTTAGAATTAAAATTTAAATTATTAATCTGATTTTGAGAAACTAAAATTGTGGATAACAAAGTTTTAAAGATTCTTTTAAATATTTCCAATCAGAGAACCAATATATCCTCCGAAAATTATCCATATTTTTTTTAATTGATTCATATGAAATTGATAAAGAGAACATTTATGGCCATATCATTGTAAGCGGATGCTTCACTCTACTAAAACATTTGCATATAATTGTGAGCATTATACAGAGGCTTTCGAGCTTTTTGAGTCTTTCTTTTGAAGAACATGCAAAAGTTTTTGACCTTAATAATGCATTGTCTTTTATAGAAACATGCAGAAACTAAACAACATATTGTTTTTACAACTTTATAAGTTACATCTTTATGTGCTCATCTTGTTTGCAAACAATATGTTGTCGACCACTACAAGAAATGTGGTCGTAAACCGACCACGTTTCTGACCGGACAAGTGATGTCGGAAATTTTCGACAACTCTACAACCATAATTAATCGGTAGAAAAAAAGATAAAAAGATGGTCAGAAACGGTGACCGTAAACCGGTATAATAAAAAAAACGGTATAATAAAAAAAACGTTATGCATATGTCTTTGTCGAGAAAAAGCAAGTAGGTGAGACGGTCAAAAACGGTCGGAAATGTTAGATGTGTCCGTCAATAGCCATCGGAAATGTGTAATATAAATACACGGCAAGCTTCTTTCATTTTCACCATCTTCACTACAGACACTAAAAAAAAAACATAATGACAAATATGTGTTTTCGTTCATGGATGAATCAAGAAAAAATTGATCTAGAAACAGGATTACTTACGTACGAGTACGCGGAAGGGCTAAAACAGTTTATGGATTTCGCCGGAAATCAAAGCCTGACGCTAGAAACAGGTAAAATGTACTGCCCTTGTCTAAAATGCCGTAATATGAGATTTATTGTTGTGAAACAAGTATGGGTTCATCTATATAGTAGAGGTTTTATTCATGGGTATAAAGTATGGTACTGTCATGGAGATGACGCATCTATGGTTAACTTTGCTAGTACTAGTGAACACAATGATGTTGGTTTAGGTGTACAATCAAATGTTCATGAAATAGTTGAACCAGTAGGTAATGTGGGTAGTAGTAGTGAACATAGCGAAGGTCGTTTGGGTGCTAGAGGTACTGTAGAGGTGGAGAAAAATTGTGGGACATTTCAGATGGTGAACGATTCATTTAGAGAGCAACATTCGAGGAGGGAAGAAATAGAGGAGAAGAACCTAATCTCGAAGCCCAAAGATTTTATGATATGTTGGAGGCAGCAAAGAAGCCATTGTATAATGGTTGTGACGACAACGTACCTCTGTTATCAACTGCAACTGACTTGATGAATATCAAGACATATTACAATTTAGCGGAGACTTGCGTTGATGTGATAACTAATTTATTTAGGAGGAGTCTCCCGAAAGATAATATTGCTCCAGGCTCTTACACCAAGGTGCAGAAATTGGTTGCAGACCTTGGATTGCCATATGAAATGATAGATGTGAGTATCGATAATTGTATGATTTATTGGAGAGCGGATTCAGATGCACTGCAATGTCGTTTCTGTCGTAAACCTCAGTTCGTAGAAAGTATTGGTAGAGGACGGGTCCCATACAAGCGAATGTGGTATTTACCTCTAGCAGATAGGTTGAACAGGTTATATTAGTCAGAACGTACAACATCTGCAATGAGATGGCATGAGGAACATAATTCACATGGGGAGATCGCACACCCATCAGATGCTAAGGCGTGGAAACATTTTCAATCTAATTATCCAGAATTTGCCGGGGAAAACAGGAATGTATATCTCGGGTTAAGTACATATGGGTTTAGTCCGTTTGGGAAACACGGGAGGCAATATTCAGTTTGGCCAATGATTGTTACACCATATAATTTACCACAATCGATGTGTATGAAGTCAGAGTTCTTATTCTTAACAGTCCTTGTTCATGGACCAGAGCATCCACGAAGATCACTTGATATATTTTTACAGCCACTCGTTTACGAGCTTAATCAGTTGTGGGAGTGTGGCGTAGATGCATATGATGTGTCATGTGTGATAAATTTTAAGATGAAAGCAGTTCTTATGCGGACTATTAGTGATTACCGTGCTTATGGAATGTTATCTGGGTGGACAACGCGGAGGATTTGGCATCGCTACCCACAACAACGGTGCTCAGACTTATGAGCAACGATCCCGCATTTTGTTATGTCAATAGTTAATTCACTTTTTACTATCAATACCATTATTTATTTTTACTAATACTGTAAATTTCTATAAGGCTTCACAACTTTGCAAAGAACCAGATTTGTTCTTACTCATGGAGGATACCCACACAAGCAAGAAGATAAATGTGGTGGAAGACAAGAAGGTCCTCGACGTCCTCGCGAAAGTCAGACGAAAGCGGGACGACATCCTTACCCAGCGCAGTCAAGAAGGTGAAGGAAGCTCTTCTCAATTGACCCGAGAAGAAATAGACCAACTCGTTATTGAGGTACTTTTATATTTATAATTTTTTCTAATTTAAATTCTTTTTACTTCGTAATAAATTTTGTTTTCAGTATACTCCTTGTACTAAGGGTCGTCCCTTCGGCCTTAGAAACCTTGTTAACTCTGATGGCTTCCCTACCCGTGTCCCGCAAAGCAATTTGTCATAGCAAGAGCTAACTCAACTACGACAAAATCAGGAAGTCATGGAGCGTCAGCTTCAGAAAAACAATGCCAAATTCCAGGACTTTGAGAGGATGCAGAAGGAACAAATGACCGAAGTCGTCAAATTCCAAGCCATTTTTCAGAGCTTCTCGGCCCTCGGGAATTCTCTTTCTTATACTCCTCCCGGGAACTAGTCTTACTTTATGACAACAATCTTGTATATATTTCGAACTAACAATTTCAGATTTGTATATATTTTTTTAGTTATTACTTTTCAAAATTATAAATATATATATATACACGTAACAAACAACACACGAGAAAAAAGTAACTTTCCAGGGTGGTCAGTAGTGGTAGGTAATTTCCGACCACTACCGACCACACTTGTGTCCGACCGTAATCAACATCGCGATTTTGTGGTCGGCAGTGGTCGGTTTACACCTACGGCCACTGACGGGTTTTTCCTTGCGTTTTCTACGGGGCCTTTCCGACAGTCTCTAACGGCAACTTCTGACTCCTTTCGCCGGGGTCTTTCCGACCAATTCCGACCACCAAGAACCGACATTAATTGATATGTATTTTTTGGTCGGAACTTACCGAACGTGATTGACGAAAAATTGATTTCCGACCATCTCAAATCTACAACTTATTTTCTGTCAATAACGATCGGATATAGCCTTTTTCCGACTGTTATTGACGGAAACTACTCTCAGAATGCGTTTTGCATTCTTGTAGTGTTGGTCCGACGGAAAAATAAATCTCATATAAAAACTTTGAAACCAGATTTCGATCTTATGATGTTTACACTTGTTTTTTTTTATTTTTTAAATTTATAACATTGCATTTTAATAGAAAGTCTTTTATCAGAAAAAGTCATTAATCTCGCTGACTAAATGCCATTCTTTTGTTAATAAATTCAGTAAGTTTTTATTTAATTCAAGCAATAATTTGACAATTGATCACTTGATATTAGATTTAAGAAACGAAAATGATATTTCCTTGGATATAAACTGTTTGAAAAGACCTTTTTTAGACAGAATAAATATTGACGATTTTGTGATAATGATTTATAAGAAAATAAGAATTAAGGGTTGGCGTCACGATCTAAAGGTTCGTCCTTCATGATGAATATTTTTCGAGTGCGATTTTATTTTTCCATTTTATGCTCTTTTGAGAACTAATTAATAATTTGTGCGTCAATGATCCGACACGTAAAATGTCATATTTTCTTGGAATTTTGTCAAAAATTAAATACTTGGCTATTAGATAATCATGTGTCAAATTTTCATTAACTGAATGTCAAGTTTATACTTTTTAAAATAAAGTTATGGAATATTTTTTTAGAACTAAGCGATGACCACATCTCTTTCAATAACTTGGAAAGAAAAGGTTAGAAGAATATAATTAAAAAGTATATAACTTATAAGACAGTTTGATATTAACATTTATATACTTTTTTCGTTGAAAAAGTTACAAAACGTAAATAACTATATTGGTTCATTTTGATCATTATATTATTAGTTTTCTCTTAGTTATCTTCCTATAGTATCATGTATCATCTATATAAATATTTCATACGAAATGCTGAATTCTCAAGTCTCTAAAGTTATTCATTCTTTTTTGAAGTGATGAGTAAGTTTATAAATTTGTAAAATTCTTTGGGTTTAGAGATAAATTTTTGTCTTTTATAAATTGTAAGACTTTAAATTTATAGAATTTGCAAATTTTTATGGTTTTCATTTCAATATGTAGATATATATACACATATATGTATGATACAAAAGTATTATAAGGTTGTTAGAAAACATACACCGAATGAATGACGTATTATAAAATATTATCCTACATCATAAGTTGTAAAGGATCTTAACTACTATATATAAAATATGAGCCAATCTTTTAATTGGTAACTAATTTTAAGTTAGAAACTTATAATCTAATATAATATCAAAACCTATAATCCATGGTGTTCAACTTGATTTGATCCAAATTTGGTCCAAATTATCGACAAATTGGATCTGAAAATTGATACCGTCGATCCATCTCTAAATATATCAAAATCAAAGACAAAAAATCCCTCATTTCGAAAAGATGTATTAGGAAATATTATCTAATATATATAAGATATAAATTAATTGACTCATTATTAATTGATTTTAAGTTGAAAACTCATAATCTTATATGACGAACCAAACAAACATTTTTTCCAACATGAAAAAAGTGAAGAACAAAGATGGCATAGACTGTAGAACAAATGTGAAAATAGGAGAAAAATCGTCGACTTTTCCATTGAATATCAATTATATCTATTTGGCGTATATATATTGACATAGTTGTGACATTGAGTTATGAAGAACTATCGAGAATTCTATACAAATTCTCTACGTTCATTCCCAACGATTTAGTCTAGAAAAAAAAATCAAAACCTTAACTTCATAAGAAAAACAAGACAAACATGAAACGATAATTAAAGGTGAAACAGAATTAAAAAGTTCCTTGAGTAAATGATTAGTGTTTAGGATTTGGTTTGGCATAAAGCAATAAAAATATCTACAATCGACTAATATAAAGTTAATCGTCTTCCCATCTTTTTTGCAATGTTTTATCGAACACCTAAACGAAGAGACTTTGTGGATTAAGTTGGGCACTAGAACATTAACAATACTAAAGTAAAATAAAAATAATAATAGATAAGAAAATTGGAAATATTTTCAAAACGAATTTTAGGAAAAAGACAACAATTAAAGGTTATGTTTCAACGAAGACTATCTTTTTCTTTAAGAAAGAGAAGACACAATCTTACCCAAATCGTTAGCATCGATGCTGCAAGTTCCATGTTCGAAAGAGGACCTATAAATAATACAATTCACAAACAAAAATGTAAGTTTTGTTTTATAATTTTCTATTCAGAAAATGTATTAAAATGTGTTCTAAAAATTCCTCAAGAAGAAAATCAAAATTTAATCAAACATGTAAGCTCAGTGGAGCCATTAATTTTTGAAAGAGAACATATATTTATTACTTATGTGAAATTTAATTATGATTCTTGACAATCGAATTTTTTTTATATAAAGTATATATAATTTTTTATATGATTCTTATTATACCATTTTGGATGTATAACCTTATGCAGTAACTTGTATGTTTTTTCCTTAAAGAAAATACAATACTTCATTGAATCAGATTCCAAAGACGAGTTTTTTTTTTTTTTTTCCATTTTTTTCCTCTTTTGTGTGGAAAAGAATAACGATTTTTTCTCATTAAAAAGAATAATTTCAACGTATATATTGGGTAAAAGGATAAACACAATTTTGCTCATAGAAATGTAAGTTTTCAATAGCTTTTAATCATGAATATTGTTCCTTGAATGCAAATTTTAATACCTTTTATTCGTGTGTTCGTGTCGTAATAATATTTTACCGTTATATCATTATCTAACATTAATAAGTCTTTTTCTGCATTATATCTAATATTCCTTATATCTCCGTAAATATTTTCTTTGAATTGAAATATAACCTCGTATAATATGATTTGGAGTTAAGACTACATATTTGGTTTTGTTAATTTACTAAACAAAAAAGTACTAGTTTTTCTAATTTACTAATGTGTTATCGCATTAGTTATAAGAAATAGTTTTTGGGGTATTTTAGAATTCGTAAAAAAAATTAAACAATATAAAATATTTATATTTTATTTATTGTCATTTATTTTTGAGTTCGAAACTTATAATTTTTTAAATAGTATCTGAGTCTAGATCTAATCAAATTATGGACCATTTATAGATATCCAATCCTACAAATTTTAGTGATACAAATTTTGTGTTTCATATATATATATATATATATATATCTAGATGTGTTTAAATATCTCACATAAAAAATACTTTTCAAATAATAAAAAAATAATGAATTATTTTACTTATTACTAATTGATTTTGAGTTATATATGAAAAGATTTTGGTATACAGATAACAGCTGTATTGATTGGGCTGATGTTTGAATAGAATCTCAAGAATAAATGTATCGCAATGAAGCATAATTTTGTTCTATAATGTTCTTATAGCTTTCTGTTTTGGTGTCAAATCCAACTAACATTTTTTCACAATAATGTTTCTTCATTTAACTCAACCAATCACACAAACTAATATATATTCAATGTCATTAGAAAAGATAAAAGAAATACTACTTAATATTATTGGTGCATTTGAGACCATGTTCAAATAATCATAATGCATTATTTATATTATATAATATGATTTATGGACCAGAAATAAAGAAAAATGCTTTTCTTTTTGTCAATCTCAAAAATACTTTATGCTTTTCTCCATGTTATGACCTCATTAACATGCTACGTGTTCAAGAAAATTAGACTTTTGTCTATTACCTTTCATATTAAAGCATTGATTTTTATTTTATAAAATGCAAATTGTTTTTCGAATATGCCATATCTTAATTACTATCATATTTTATATCGAGTAATAACATGCATAACAAAAAATATAAATGCATTATCAAAAAAAAAGGTATAGATGTATAATTGAAGATTATAATGATTTTTTATCATTTCTAAATATATATATATATATATGATATTACTTTTTAAAAAGATATCTATAATGAATTAAGTGTAATAGGACTACGACATGTAACCTAATATATTGTATACGTACAAATGCAGTTAATTTATTATGTAAAATTAAATGCTTGATATTGAAATAAAATGAAACGTGGATAGTAGAAATTGATATATTTAACACAAGACAAAGATGGTTGGCTACAACTATTACATTCAAAATACTTCTAATTATATAATATATGTATATATATATATAATGGGGAAATTCAAATCAGATAGGATATAAAATTTTAGTTAACTAATGTACTCTATTCAATATTACTGGTTTCAAAATAATAGTAATAATAATACAATTTTTATGATTGATAATCTAAATTTTATTACTAGACCTGGATAAAATATCTAAACCATATTTGAATAAAAATGATGGATATCAGATTGATTTGTTTATTCTCAAAAAACCTAATGATTTCTTTTTATTGATTCATCCAGATATCAGATAATATCTAAAACCAAATTAATATCTGATCGAATACTCGATAGACTCAATTTTATGTAGATATACACATAAATAAATAATTCTTAGGTAGATCATGTAATTTTTCTGTTTTTACATATTTTTTGGTTCTTCAAATTTTTATCCAAATCAACTGGAAGCTGAATAGCAATACCAACCTAATACCAAACAGAAATTTTATCGATTTCTATATATCTGAAATTTTTTTTTTTGTCAACTGACTTTAAATCCCGCTCCTACAACTGTAGATAAGGGATTCTCAATCACTGGTGTCTTGAAGATTTATAAAGTGACTACACCACTGAGCCATATGTCCTTGGTTATACCTGAAAGATTTAGAACCGAATGAAACCGATTAAAATATCTAAAACTACATATTACATAAGTTTACACAATTATCTATAATCATATTTCTGGCGGTCGGTTTATCAGTATATGAAACTTTGTGTATAATTTTTCTTTTATCTTGTGAAACTTTATGTGTAATTATGCTGATATAATATATGTTACGAAAGTGGAAAACTAATTTATTGCGGTATATATGAATGAAGTATATACTTTCTCCTAATTAATTTTCCCTCCATAATAAATGTCCCCACTTCTTTTCCTTTATATACACATCACATTACATGTGAACCTCTCAACTCTCACTCGACACACCAAATCAAATCACTCTCTCTCTTTCTCTCGATGATGCCTCCTAGTGAGCAAGAATCTAGCTTCCCTATAGCAACCTGTCCGAACCGAAACGAAACAAGTCCGGTTCAAGAAGCCCGGTTTAGCTCTCCAAGTCATGTAATCCCATGCTTTGATGAAGACGACGGTCCAAGTCACCAATCAAGACAATCTTCTGTTCTTCGCCAATCTTTACGTCCAATAATCCTTAAGGTCTTCACATACACTTTTTTTTGTTAACCGAGAGGTTCCAATTTCTAAAGACCGTTACATACACTTTATCTCAATAATTCTTAAGTCTTAAGTTATTTACCTAGTTTTTCTCATTTTCTGATTGATTTGTGTATGTAATGCAGTTTGAGGAGTTGACATATAGTATTAAATCACAAACCGGGAAAAGAAGCTATTGGTTCGGTTCACAAGAACCAAAATCAAACCGGTTAATTCTCAATGGTGTAAACGGTATAGTCAAACCAGGAGAGCTATTAGCAATGCTTGGTCCATCAGGAAGTGGCAAAACAACCCTAGTAACGGCGTTAGCCGGACGTTTAACGGGGAAGTTATCAGGAACCATTAGCTATAACAGAGATCCGTTTACAAGCTCCATTAAACGAAAAACCGGTTTTGTTACACAAGACGATGTTCTTTATCCACACTTAACCGTCATGGAGACATTAACATACACAGCTTTGCTACGTTTACCTAAAGAACTAACCAAAAAAGAGAAAACAGAGCAAGCAGAGTCGGTTTTATCGGATCTCGGGTTGACCCGGTGTTGCAACAGTATAATTGGAGGCGGGTTGGTTCGAGGCATTTCGGGTGGGGAAAGAAAACGGGTTAGTATTGGCCAAGAAATGCTTGTGAATCCAAGTTTGTTGTTTCTCGATGAGCCAACTTCGGGTCTTGACTCAACCACCGCGGCTCGTATAGTCGCGACCTTGAGGTCGCTAGCTCGCGGTGGTAGGACGGTGGTTACGACGATTCATCAACCGTCAAGTAGACTTTATCGAATGTTTGATAAAGTATTGGTTTTATCAGAAGGATGTGTGATATATAGTGGAGATTCGGGTCGGGTCATGGAGTATTTTGGTTCTATTGGATATCAACCCGGATCCAGTTTTGTTAACCCGGCTGATTTTGTGCTTGATCTTGCTAATGGTAGGTACCAAGTCTTTTTTACATTTATCGTCTACAATTTAAACACGCATGCATTTTAACGAATTTGAATCTTATGTTTATAACACAAGTCACCACTATATTTATGGTAGGTCCAAAATATATTCGAAATTTTCATTTATGTTTTTTTAAAGTGAAAATAAATATTGAGACAGCTAACTTCGAGTGTAAAGTTAAACACTTTCTTTTTGTTTGCTCATGTGCATCATGAGATATGTGATAACGACAATTCCAACTCTTTCTTTGTATATTTATTACAGATTTTGTGCTTTCTTTACTAAATCAATCTTAAAAGAGAAACAAAAGGTTTTGTTCATAGTGAGATTGGTAATATGTTTTTTTTTTGATAATTCGGGTGGTTCGAGCACAAGTAATGTATTACCATTGTCATAATTGAGTTCGAATCACCTCATATTATATTTTACATGATTTTCTTAGTTTTTTGATGTAGCCAAATTTAGAACAATAATTTGAACCACTCGAATTATTAAAAAAATTCATGTGGTTTTATGTTGCTTTTGAATACTATAAAGAGCGGCAAATGGCATCTACCTTAGTGGCAGACAGTAAGTCCACTTAAGACAGCGCATTTGTATAATCTGGGATTGAGTCCCCGTGCCTACATTATGTAGGAATTTGGCTATTGGGCCGGCTAGTTGTGGTCCAATATAATTTGCCGTTGACAAAAAAAAAGAATACTATATATAGCATAAATTTTTTTTTTTTTGTTTTGTTTTTTTAATGTTTGGGGATTTTTATTTGCAGGCATTACTTCGGATACAAAAAAATATGATCAATTCGACATAAATGGAAAGTTAGATCAGATCGAAGAACAAAACTCAGTGAAGCAATCATTAATATCGTCTTACAAGAAGAACTTGTATCCGACATTGAAAGAAGAAATTTGTAGAACAATTCCAAAAGGTCAAATAGTCAATGGATCAAGAACAAATTCATTAACAAGTAAGTGTGTTCAAGTCACTACCATTTAGCAAATAACACAGTTTTTCTAATGCTGATTTTTGGATTGATATGAAGATCGATGGCCAACGAGTTGGTGGATGCAATTCACAGTTCTATTGAAAAGAGGTCTAAAAGAGAGAAGTCATGAATCATTTTCAGGACTTAGAATATTTATGGTCATGTCCGTTTCTTTCATTTCTGGTCTCTTATGGTGGCATTCTCGCGTTTCACATATACAAGATCAGGTAACAAAAATACAAAATCACATACTAAAATTTTGATTATATTAAAAACGTAATTATATATGACTTATTAACATTCAAAAGAAATCAAAATATATATTACTAAATTTCTTCACAAATATAAAGTGTATATACACACACACAAATATACATACAACAAAAAATTTCTACTTTTTTTTGTTTCTTCTTGTTTTATAATCAAAATTGCATATATACATATATTTTATATATCAAATGATCATTTTGTATATTTAATGCAAAAATATCATTAGTTTTTTTCTGTTTAGTTTTTTTAAATCATTGGCTTGATCAAAAATCTATTATATTAGTTAAAATTCTTATAATAAAGTGCATTCATTATAACCATCACTTATAACAAATTAGTAGATGATGAAAGAATAAAATATAGTACTCTCTTGTTTCTTTTTAATAATTTTTTAGAAAGTTTCACAAAACATTGCTTAATAGTTAGCTATAAATATATTCTTTTTGTACTAAACAATTTTCGGCAGCTTTACACCAATAGTAGTTTAATAAATCTAGCTAATATTTGTAAAATTTGTAATTTATAATCAAATTTATACGAAACAACCAAAAATATCTAGAAAATTAATCTTTGAGAAATAAAGAGAGTTTAAATTTAACGTGAATACAATATTTAAACATATAATAAAACTATAAGTCGTTGTAAAAAATTCATATGTTATTTCTTTTTAAATATATTTGGTCACTATCACAGGTGGGTTTATTGTTCTTCTTCTCAATATTCTGGGGATTTTTCCCACTCTTCAACGCCATTTTCACATTCCCACAAGAACGACCAATGCTTATAAAAGAGAGATCTTCAGGAATCTACAGACTCTCATCTTACTATATAGCAAGAACAGTTGGTGATTTACCAATGGAACTCATTCTTCCAACGATCTTTGTTACAATCACATATTGGATGGGAGGTCTTAAACCATCTTTCAACACATTCCTCATGACACTTATGATTGTTCTCTACAATGTTTTAGTGGCTCAAAGTGTTGGTTTAGCTTTAGGAGCAATCTTAATGGATGCTAAAAAGGCAGCAACATTGTCTTCAGTGGTAATGCTTGTGTTCTTATTAGCTGGAGGTTACTATATTCAACATATACCAAGTTTCATCAGTTGGTTGAAGTATGTTTCCTTTAGCCATTATTGTTATAAGCTTCTTGTTGGAGTTCAATATACTTGGGATGAGGTTTATGATTGTGGATTAGGGTTACATTGTAGTGTTATGGAGTATGAAGGGATTAAGAATTTGAGGATTGAGAATATGATTTGGGATTTTTTGGCTCTTACCTTAATGTTGGTTCTTTATAGGGTACTTGCTTACTTAGCTTTAAGGAACTTGTGACACCAATTGTAAGCTATGTTTTCTTTTAAATATTTGTAAGGTTATCAAGTGTAAAATATTTATAAGCAATGTTCTTATCATTCATTTGTCTTATTTATTTATATTGTAAAAGAAAGATTAATTAGCTTCTTTTTTTGTGCGAAGATCTGTCTGATATAGTTGCAAGAGTCTTAAATTCGTTACAACACATTGGGTCTAATCCAAAAATTACACCAAAATCTAATCCAAAGACCTAACAAGCCCATTGGAAAATCTGAAATCAATAAAAATAAAGAAATGTAGCCATTCATGTTGGATATTATATTAATGATCTTATTGGGTCTTTGGGTCTCATGTATTATCATATTATTGTTCTCTATAAATTCTTATAGGCCTTTATTTTATTATTCGAAAAGGCTTTAATCAACAGAATGCCAAGTTTTTAGTTTTTTACACAAAGCTTTCTCTCCAAATATTTTAAAGAGTATCGTACTACTTTTACATAGTTCTAAAAAACGTAATTTCATACGAAATTTCAAGCATAGCTTGCTTTCGATTGGTTTTCAGATTATCGGTGAAGTAGAAAGTAGTGTTATTACAAATATTGAAAAACAAATGATATATCAAATCATTTAAAATCAAGATAAATTGATTATAAGCAGCAAACATTTTACTTTTCTAATAACGTATGTGAAACCTGGGATCGAGTTCTCATGTCTATATTATGTAGAAATTTGGCTGTTGGGTCGGTCTGTTGTGGCCCAATATAATATACCGTTGACAAAAAAAAAGTAACGTGTATGAAAATTGTGCATGACCTTTAGCTTAGTGACAAATGGTAAGTCCACTAAATGCAGACGCATTTGCACAATCAAAGATTAAGTTTTGCTGCTTAATGTAAAAATTTAGATAATTAGCCGGCTGATACTGTGTTGACAAAAAAAAATCTATGTGAAAACTACAAAACATCAATCGTTTAGAAACACATTGATAATTTATTTCATTTTTTATAAAAGATAATAATGAAATAATGATTCTTGTAATTATTTAAACCCAAAATAAAATACAATTTCCAGTTATGAAATGCGATCTGAATGCTTTGCTGTGATATAACTCCCTCTATATTAGATTTTGGTTGCAAGCATGTCAAATATAAAAATATGAGTTAATTTATTTAAATTATAATAATACAACCGATGAATATTAATTCTGTGAATTACAAATAGACATAAAACAAAAGAAACACAATCTTTTATACAGGGAACACAAGTAGTTTTACAATATTTTAAGAACTTTATGAACAGTAATTATTAATCTAATCATAGCTTATCATTATTTAAACATCATCATTTCTTCCAGATTTTGTCCCTTAACTCATTTTGTTACATTAATATATAAACTATCACAACATAAATCTCCTAATACGTAGAAAATTAAATATAAGTATGTGTGACCATTAAATATATTTTTCATTAATGGTTGTCAGGTGTTATGGACTTTTGTTCTTTGATAGTTTTAGATTTGATTCGGATCTCATTTTTTATTCGAAAAACATTAATTACAACTTTGCTATGAATAATATGAGAGAGAGAGAGTCGTTTATGATTTCTATAGTCACGTGTCAGTGAAGTCAAAAATACTATAAAAGTCAACTATTCAACAATTAAAAGATTAATTTCTAGAATTCATTGACGAATAACGGTAATCTTAAAAAATGTCACCAATTAAATTAAGTGAAGCAATTTTAGTTTAATGGTAGGTGACATATAGTGATTTTATTAAAGATATGTATTAATTATATTTATAAGATTAAATATTATTGATATTATATTAAAATTTGGTCAATGGACTGAAAGTTGATAACAAAAAAAGTGAAAATAGTCAGCTTTTATTGAATTTTGTCATTTTATTTTATATTTTTTGTTATGATAGTTAATAAATATAAATCGGAAGTAGGTGCAAGTGGCATTTAGTCTAGTGGTAGGTGATAAGTCCACAAAAGGCATGCGCATTTGCATATCCTGTGATCGAGTCTTGTCGCTTGCATTTGCAAAAACTTGGCTAATGGTTCGGTTATTTGTGACCTAATGTTGAAAAAAAAAATTGGAAATAGGATAGTGAAATGTTCATTATCCAAGAAACCTAATGTCAAAAGTAACCAACTTGTATTATATTAAATGATTAAATTTAGACAAGTTCTAACCACTTTTATAATGCGGCACAATTTAGTCAAAGCAATAATGTGACTATATGATAATTTTATTCATTTATACATACATATAAGACAATAATGTTGGAAATTCTTTATCAAAAATATAATAATAATGTTGGAAATTCGGACTATTTTGCGCAGCAAGACATCATGATGATAAATTAATAATACATGTATTATTCAAACATATAATCACATGAACAACGTAAAATGAATTGGTTTCTTACTTAATGACATTGTATTAACATTATAATCACGAGACTAAACATTGGTCTGAGATATTGATTTCATAAAAGTGAAAATGATATTTGAGACATCAAATAATATTAATATATTATATTAAAAATGTTAACCACGTGATTTTTTTTTTGTTAATATTGGGCCACAAATAGCCGGTCCATTAGTCAAGTTCTTACAAATGCATGCGGGGGACTTGATCTCAGGATGTGTAAGTGCGCATGTCTCTTGTAGAATTACCACCTGCCACTAGACTAAATGCCACTTGCAACCACATGATTAATATATTATATTAATATACTATATAGTTTTGTTTTTATAATTATTTTTTCCGTGAATTGAAGATGTTTTTTATATTTTTCTGAATATAATGGTGTTATCTTATTTTTTAAAATGGAAATGATTCTTTTAGGTATAAATTACGATGATTAGTAGTGCATTCTTGAAAACTTAATTCGTAAATTATAAAATCTAATGCTAAATTATTTATAATAATAACCAACAAAAAAAAACGCATTTGTCTAATAATTCCAAGATTAATCATGAAATTATATGGTCAGAGTTGGAGACCATTAAATGTAAATTTAATAAAGATTAATACGTATTCACATGTAAACGTATATATTTCCATATAATTAAGTTATAAATATGTTCATAGAGTCCAAGTTATAACAAAAATAAGAATTTCCACACAAAAAAAAAAAGAGAAGAAAAATCCAAGAAGCTTCCACGTCACGAGAAAAATCAAATAATTCACCAAATCAATAAATTCCTACCATCTACGCTTCTTCCACCTCTGATAATGTCAAATAGTTAGTTCATTTTGTCCATTTCTCTAAATTTATTTGTTCATTTTTTAATGTTTGTCTCATACAAAAACAAATAATAAAACTAACTCTAGAAACCTGACATAATCAAAAATGAACATTTTCTATGAATAGTAAATACGACAAACTGTATTGCAATTCACTTCCATTGCGCAATTAAAACATTTGTTTCCTTGTAATAATTATATAAAACAACTAAGTATAAGTCCAAAAAAGTAACATTTGTTTCTTCTCGCTTGCATTTGCAAGAATTTGGCTAATAAGCCGATCATTTGTGGCCCAATGATAATAAAAAAAAAAAGTATAAGTCCAAAAAAGGAAAAAAAAATGTTTGGATCATTTTTGTTTCTTTCGTCATATTTATAATAAAAGCAAGAGAAATACTGAATATATAAACCGACATAACGTAATATATTTATGGAACTAATCCCAAAGAAAAAGCTAAACATAAATTTGCAAAACATATAAATTTGCAAAAAAATTAAATGAAAACCAGATAAATAGAAATCTGACATTTGCTACCATAAAGCCAACAATCGAAACTAATAAAGACTAGATGAAACCCAGTGTCGTGCTTTAGTTTTTTTTTGTCAACGACATATTATATTGGGTCACAACTGCTCAGTTCAATAGCCAAATTCCTACATAATGTAGGTATGGAGACTCGGTCCCGGATTATGCAAATGCGCTGGCTTAAGTGGATTTACCGCCTACCACTAAGCTAGATGCCATTTGCAATGTCGTGCTTTAGTTATAGAGAAAAAAACATTTATCTAGGACACTAAAATCTTGAAAAAAATTGGAGTATATAATTTTGTTAGTTTTAATTAAAAATAGTATACTTTTTTATATTCATTATTTACCTACAACACTAAATAACTTAAATATGGGTTTGTATGTCTAATTTGATGAATGTATACGGGCATAAACTTAACAATTAATTAGTGTTAAAAATAGGAATGAATAAGTAATATACAGAATTGGGTTTTAGTTTTAATATAGAACTGAATTATTAAATTGGGCCTTCACACCTAATTGATATTAAACAAAAAATTAAATATAGTAAATTATTAGGTTTGGAAAACTAAAAGTTTAATTTTTGTTCTTACTCTTCCTCCTTCCTCTGATGTTTGTCGACGTTTTTGTATTCCTTTAACCAAATTGTGACTTGCAAGAGGTTAAGGTAAAATCATGCATTGCAAGAGATTAAGGTAAAATCAATTATATTATTTTTATACTTTCATCTAGTTGTTTTAGAGAATTATAAGTAATAGTTGTAAATTTATATTTTCTACGGTAAAAGAAGATGTTATCAAACAAAAAAAGCTAAACCTTCTGAAGCACAAAAAAGAAAAAATGAAAAATAAAAGAAGAACAAGCAAAGTCTCAAGAGAATGCTTTTATTCAGGTACTTCAAAAAACTTGAAACTTTTGATGAATTTGGAAAATAGTGATAAACAACCAGACACCTTTGAAGAAGATGGAATGAACGAAAATATAAAAGATGGAGTGGATAAGAATAAGAATGAGTTTCAAAGTGAAGAAGCAGATCATGAGCCAGAAAATCTGAATGTAGTGAATGAAGAAGAGTTGAATATAACAGTTTATGCTAAGAAGTTCAGCAACTTCAGTGGAGATCGAAGATTTTTTTTTTAACATTCTTGAAAATTGATGATACTTCAAGTGAAGGGCTATTTCGTGAGTTTCAAGAAGTGTTGGCTTCCTTTGATTTGAAAATGGACGATGTAAGAGGCCAAGGTTACGATAATTGTTCTAATATGAAGGAAAAACATAAAGGAGTTCAAAAGAGATTTCTCAAGATTAATCCCAGGGCATGTTATACATCATGTAGTTGTCACAACTTGAATCTTGCACTTTGTGATATGGCAACTATTTCTTCAAAGACAATCTCGTTCTTTGGGATTATTCAACGTACTTATTGCTTCTTCTCATTTCAAATAAGCGCTAGAAAATATTTGAAGATGATGTGGATGGTCTAACACTTAAGCCTTTATCACATACTCGTTGGGAGAGTCATGTTGAAAGTATGAAAGCAATACGGTTTCAGCCTCCTAAAATTATGGATGTGTAAGTGAACATTGCTGAAAATAGTGAGGATCCTAAAAAGCAGAATGATGATGAAATATCTTGCAACAAGTGAAACACATGGAATTAGAAGTTTTGAGTTTTTGGTTTCCATGGTTATTTGGTATGATCTCTTATTTGTTGTTAACATTGTAAGTTAGAGTTTGGAGTCTGAATATATGAACATTGATGTGATAATTTCTCAATTTAAAGGGGTGGTTTCTTATTTTCAAAAATATAGAAATTCTAGCTTTAAAAACGCAAAATTAGAAGATGAAAAATTGCAGAATCTATGAAGATTGAGGATGTGTTTCTCAAACAAGCAAAGAGGATCAATTTATGTTAGTCAATTTTTTTACATGGTGACAATAATGTTTTTTGTTGAAAATATTTTTCTACTAAATTGAGACATTTTTATTTTGAATCGCTTATGTTAGTCATTAATGCGATAAAATTATAAATTTCCATCTTCAAAAACAAAAATCAATATTGTCTGTAAAAATACAAGCAGCTACGGTAAAATCATAAACTTCCATCTCCAAAAATAAAAATCGAAACGATATTAAACGTAAATAATATACAATATAATTTATTGTCACTCTCATATCTATTTTAAAACTACAATCAAGTATATATTGAATCAAAATTTCAATTACAAATTTTGTTTGTAAATGTTTCTTGTTACAAATTACTTGATCCGTACACTGCTTAATCAGTTACTAATATTAGATGTAACCATTTTGATTACTAGATGTTTCTTTATAATCATCCAAGAAATATCTAAAGTGTCTTATTGACCAATATAAATGACTAATTTCTAGAAACAATCTCTTTCATTTACGTGAACATTTTTCAGTGTTAGGAGAGTTTTCAAAAGAATAATTTTTTGTTAATCATATATCTTGACACGAATTTTTTTCTTTGTTCTATGTTGGAAAAAAAAATACTCAAAAAGAAAATCAAAAAGACTAAGAAATTACTCTATCAAAAAAGTCAATAAAACAAAAGAAAAGTGCTAAGATTCAAAGTCTTCATTCAAAGTCACACATTTTTTTAAAAAGACTCCGGTCTTGTTTGTTTGCTGGTCGCTGGCGACCGCGACCAAAACATGTTCGTTTCGTAGTCGTTGGTTCAGCGACCGGTCGTCAGCGACCAGCGATTGCAATTTTTGATCGCTGTTTAAAACAGAGATTTGCAGCGACTAAAATTCAAAATTACTAATTTACCCTTACTTTTTAGTAAATTCACAAAAAATCTCAGCGATCAGTCGCTGGTCGCGCGACCACTAAACAAACAACACAGCGACTGGTCGCAGCGACTGTCAAACGAACAAAAACTAAATTTTTTGGTCGCAGTCGCTGGTCGCTGATCACGGTCGCAGTCGCCAGCAACCAGCAAACGAACAAACCTCCATCTTCCATTTTTGTTCCTTAAATTCATATCTCTAACATTCAACATTTCTTTCATTTTTTAATTCTTTATCAAAAGCGTCTTCTCCAAGTATTTTCATTACAGATTATAAACTCAAAAATCTTAGTTTTTATTCAGACAAAAACAAGCTTTAACTTTGTTTAACCATGGTTGGTCCTAATCGGAGAAGAAGAAGATTACATCTAAGCAAAATCTATTCATACACTTGTGGTAAATCAAGTTCCAAAGAAGATCATTCTAATATTGGAGGACCTGGTTTCTCTCGTATTGTTTATTGTAACGAACCGGATTCTCCGGCAGCTGAACGCCGGAATTACGCCGGAAATTACGTCCGGTCAACTAAATACACCCTTGCTTCTTTCTTCCCCAAATCTCTCTTTGAGCAGTTTCGTCGAGTCGCTAACTTTTACTTTCTAGTCACCGGAATCTTATCTTTGACTCCTCTTTCTCCTTATGGAGCTGTTAGTGCTCTCTTGCCTCTTGCTTTCCTCATCGCCGTCACTATGGTTAAAGAAGCTATCGAAGATTGGCGTCGGAAACAACAGGTCCGATCTTAAACACCCAATCTTTAGTTTAAAGTCTCTATTTTTGTCGGTAAACAATTGGATCGACAAAATCTGATCCATAACCAAAATTTGATCCCTAATACAGCTTTAAGTCTTCCATATGTGGTGCAAATAAGTCGAATATACTATTAGTTATATCATCTAAACCCGACAAATGTCTCAATTTCGGTTAATGGAGAAATTTAAAAGCCTAGAGTCAAGCTTTTTATACAAAGATTAGGCTCTAATGTTGAATTCTCAAAGTATGGATCTTTTATTCTAGTTAGGGGATTTATCAAAAAGTTTTTCAATTTTTGTGATTTATACAATTTTTAAAGATTAGTCTCTAATTTTGAATTCTTAAAATTTGATAAAGTATGGATATTTCATTTTAGTTATGAAATTTAACCAAGACAAAAAAAAAATCAACTTTTGAGACTAATTTTACTATAAAGTCAAGCTTTTTATACCAGTTTGAATGATTAGTCTCTAGTGTTCAATTTCTTAAACTTTAATAAAGTATGTATCTTTCAATTTAGTTAGGAAGTTAAACCATTGAATCGGAATTTGAAGTAACTCTGTTTTTTTTTCTTTTCAGGATATTGAAGTGAATAACAGAAAGGTTAAGGTACATGACGGTAATGGAATATTCCGGCAAGAGGAATGGAGGAATCTAAGAGTAGGTGATATAGTGAGAGTTGAAAAAGATGAGTTTTTTCCGGCGGATTTATTGCTTTTATCATCAAGCTATGAGGATTCGATTTGTTATGTAGAGACAATGAATCTCGATGGTGAGACAAATCTGAAAGTGAAACAAGGACTTGAATCAACTTCTTCTATGTTAAATGATGATTCAGATTTCTCAGATTTTAAAGCTCTTGTTAGATGTGAAGATCCAAATGTGAATCTATATTCGTTTGTTGGAACTTTAGCTCTCGAAGATGAGAGATTTCCATTGTCGATTCAACAGCTTCTTCTCCGAGATTCGAAGCTTCGAAATACAGAGTATGTGTATGGAGCTGTTGTATTCACTGGACATGACACAAAGGTTAGATCTTACTCTGCTCTGTTTTGATAAATGCTCTGTTTTGCTCTATTCGGATTCTGAGAAAACTCAAATGATTTGATGAACTGAATAACAGGTGATACAGAATTCGACTGATCCTCCATCGAAAAGAAGTAGGATCGAGAGGAAAATGGATAAGATTATCTACTTAATGTTTGGTCTTGTCTTTCTAATATCATTTGTTGGATCAATCATTTTCGGAGTCGAAACAAGAGATGATAAACTCACAAATGGAAGAACAGAGAGATGGTACTTGAAACCTGATGATGCAGATATCTTCTTTGATCCAGAAAGAGCTCCAATGGCTGCAATCTTCCATTTCTTCACTGCAATAATGCTCCACAGTTACTTCATTCCGATATCGCTTTTCGTTTCGATTGAGATTGTTAAAGTTCTTCAGAGCATTTTCATCAATAGAGACATTCATATGTATTACGAAGAAACGGATAAACCTGCGCAGGCACGGACTTCGAATTTGAATGAAGAGCTAGGTATGGTTGATACAATTCTATCTGATAAAACCGGGACTTTAACTTGCAATTCAATGGAGTTTATCAAGTGCTCTATTGCGGGTACTGCTTATGGACGTAGTATAACTGAGGTTGAGAGAGCTATGGCTATAAGAAGTGGCGGTTCGCCTTTGGTTAACGAAGATTTGGATGTTGTTGTGGACCAGTCTGCTCCTAAGATTAAAGGGTTTAACTTTCAAGATAAAAGGATTATGAATGGGAATTGGGTGAATCAGCCTGAAGCTGCGGTGTTGCAGAAGTTTTTCAGATTGCTTGCTGTGTGTCACACGGCAATACCTGAGACTGATGAAGAGTCTGGTAATATCTCTTATGAAGCTGAATCTCCAGATGAAGCTGCATTTGTTGTTGCAGCTCGAGAGTTTGGTTTCGAGTTCTTTAATCGGACACAAAATGGGATATCATTTCGAGAATTGGATCTTGTATCAGGAGAAAAAGTTGAAAGGTTCGTTTTTCAGTCTTACTTCTTTTTGATCTGAGATCATTTCTCTGTTTCATGGAGCTCAAATCCTTCCTTTGTACTTGCAGGGTTTATAGGTTACTAAATGTTCTTGAGTTCAGTAGCGCGAGGAAGAGAATGTCTGTTATTGTAAGAGATGATGATGGGAAGCTCTTGCTGTTATCTAAAGGAGCTGACAAGTAAGCAACTTGAGATATTGAAACTCATTTTCGTTAGACTTGTTTGGTTAAATGATTTCAACTAACCTTTTTCTGTGCTCTTTGTAGTGTGATGTTCAAGAGACTTGCTAAGAATGGTCATCAATTCGAGGCGAAAACTCAAGAACATGTGAACCAATACGCAGATGCAGGTCTAAGGACTCTAATAGTTGCATACCGGGAGGTTAATGAGAATGAGTACATAGAGTTCAACAAGAGTTTCAATGAAGCTAAGAGTTCAGTGAGTGAGGAACGTGAAGCTTTGATAGATGATATTACAGATCGAATGGAACGTGATCTCATTCTCCTTGGTGCTACTGCTGTTGAAGATAAGCTTCAGAATGGGGTATGAATTTAAAGATAAGAGTACATAAAGCTTTAAGATGTTTGAGATTTTGGAGGTTTTTTAACTAATGGGGTTTTGATTGATGAATGTTTCAGGTTCCTGAATGTATTGACAAACTTGCTCAAGCTGGAATCAAAATTTGGGTTCTAACTGGAGACAAAATGGAAACAGCTATTAATATCGGGTTTGCTTGTAGTTTACTTAGACAAGAGATGAAGCAGATCATCATCAATCTTGAGACACCACAGATCAAAGCACTGGAAAAATCAGGAGACAAGGACGAAATGGAATTGGCATCAAGAGAAAGCGTGGTGATGCAACTACAAGCAGGAAAGGCCTTATTAGCTGCATCGGGCACGAGCTCTGAAGCATTTGCCTTAATCATTGATGGACAATCTCTAACCTATGCCCTCGAAGACGATATTAAGAAGACTTTCCTTGAACTTGCCACTGGTTGTGCTTCTGTGATTTGTTGTAGATCATCCCCTAAACAGAAAGCATTGGTACAATCTTTATACCTTCATGACATTTCTCATGTTTTTTACCAGTTTCTAATGGTTTTGATTCTAACAAAAGTTGTTTATTTTCGGTTTCTAGGTCACAAGACTTGTTAAGTCTGGAACTGGAAAAACAACCTTAGCAATTGGTGATGGAGCAAACGATGTAGGAATGCTTCAAGAAGCAGACATTGGTGTAGGAATAAGTGGTGTTGAAGGAATGCAAGCAGTGATGTCTAGCGATATCGCCATTGCTCAATTTCGATATCTAGAGCGTCTATTGCTAGTCCATGGTCACTGGTGTTACAGTAGAATCACATCCATGGTAACAACATAACTGAAACCTTGTCCCTCAAGAAATATTCTCTGATTGCATCATTCATCTCAATCTTTCTTTTGCAGATATGTTATTTCTTCTATAAGAACATCGCTTTCGGAGTCACAGTGTTCTTGTATGAAGCTTATGCTTCATTCTCTGGACAAACTGCATACAACGACTGGTTCCTGTCTCTTTTCAACGTCTTTTTCTCTTTTCTCCCTGTCATTGCTCTTGGAGTCTTTGATCAAGACGTCTCAGCTCGCTTCTGTTACAAGGTAGGTTTAGCGTTTAGAGCGTAAGATACTAGGAATCTTATGGATCCTTAAAATCTGCACAATCTCTTACACATTTTGTTTCTTGCAGTTTCCATTGCTATACCAAGAAGGTGTACAGAACATTCTCTTTAGCTGGAAGCGAATCATCGGATGGATGTTCAATGGATTCATCAGCGCTCTCGCCATTTTCTTCCTCTGCAAGGAAGCTCTAAAGCACCAGCTATTCAATCCGGATGGCAAAACTGCAGGCCGAGAAATCCTCGGTGGAACAATGTACACTTGCATCGTGTGGGTCGTCAATCTTCAAATAGTTTTATCAATAAGTTACTTCACTTGGATCCAACACATTGTGATTTGGGGATCAATAGCATTGTGGTACATATTCCTCATGATCTATGGAGTTATGACTCCAAGTTTCTCTACTGATGCTTACATGGTATTCATCGAAGCTCTAGCTCCAGCTCCTTCATACTGGTTAATCACTCTTTTCGTGACTATCTTCGCTTTGATCCCTTACTTCGTCTACAAGTCAGTACAAATGAGGTTTTTCCCTAAATACCATCAAATGATTCAGTGGATTCGGTACGAAGGTCACTCTAATGATCCTGAGTTCGTTGAGATGGTGAGGCAAAGATCGATTAGACCCACCACTGTTGGATATACGGCGAGAAGAGCCGCAAGTGTACGGCGTTCTGGTAGGTTTCACGATGAGATTCATAAGGATCTTGTCACTTTTTCAAGAGTATAGAATTGTTTTCTATGTAAATATACATATATGTATATCTACACTTAAGATTAGGGTTTCTTTTATTGAGATTTCGTGCCTGAGAAGGCATTTGTAGTTCTTTACATACACGGAAAAGTATCATTGTACATAATATTTTCGTGTATAAATTTCTTTTTGCTAGCTAGATCTATGTTTTTTGTCTACTTCTACTTCCGAATTTATCCATATTCTTTTTTGTTAACTACTCTACTGGGTTTTAAATCCCTCTCATACTACTGCTAATAGGAGGTTCGGCAGAATTTATCAACTAGCCTAATAGCTTTTAAATCTCACTCCTACAACTGCAGGTAGGAACCTCGATCCCTGGTGCCATGATGATTTGTAAAATGACTACACCACTGGGCCACCTGTCCTCGGCAGAATTTATCCATATTTAGAAAATTAAAATTTAATCGATTTTAAATTTGTTTGGATGATACATAATTTTTATCAATATTATGTAGAAGATATTTATCTTTTCAAGTCTACATATTTAATATTAATGTCGAATAAGTTCCATATCGGTGGGATTAGTGGCATTCACCTAGATTACCAAAATAAATTTATCTAGATTGATTCAATTGCAAATGACATCTAGCCTAGTGGCAGGCAGTAAGTCCACTTACACTACAAGAGAACATGGGTTTTACAACTCCCCTTTTCGTCCCTAAATCGTTGTAAAGGCCTTTTACAACGAATTAGGGACGCCACGTGGTTCGTCGTGTCTTACACTTCGTAAGCCAAAAAACGTCGTAAAATCGTTGTAAAAATTAACAACGCAATAATAACGTTGTTAAAACGTCGTAAAATAGGTGTTGTAAAAACGTTGTAAAATTAAGAGTGCGTTGTAAAGTCGATGGCAAACTTTACATTGTAAGTTGGTTGTAAACTTAGCAAGCAATTTACAACGTTTTATTTACAACTAAGTAGAGACGAAATATTTTACAACGTATTAAAGTCGAAATGTGTTACAACGTATTAACATCGAAAACTTTACAACTAACTAAAGGCAAAAATTTTACAACTATTTAAAGACGAAAATGTTTACAACTACTTAAGGACGAAACTTTAACAACTATCTTACAACGAAATTATTTACAACTATTTAAAGACGAATATTTTACATCGATTTAGGGACTAAAGTTTGTTATTTATTATTTTTTAAATAAAATTGTGAAATTTAATATTTTGTATTTAAATAAAAATATGAAATGAATAAATTAAAATTATAATAGAAAACTAAAATATAAAATTAAAATATTTTTACAAAATTTAATTACAAATTACAAAATATTTAACGGAGTAATTCGTCAAACATGTCAGAGCTACGGTCGTCCTGATCTTCAGCTACCCGCTAGTTCAAATCGACCTCGACATTCTTCGTATGCCTAATCCCGAGGTTCCGACGTTTAAGCTCCAAAGCCGCAGATGCATGTGGATTGCTCGCCACCAAAATATCCATCATGGATTCCATGGCTGCGAATTTTTCATCCGAGGATGCGGTGCCGTGCAACATGTCACTGTAATGGATACGGCGTGTATGCTTACGGGGTGCCATAATTTGTACCTACAAAAGGATGTTCCGTAAATTAGACATTAATTGGATACTCTAAATTCTAAAAATTCCGAAATCACTACATAATTTCTAAACAACCTACATTATTCTAAATCCTAAATTTTCCAAAAAAAAAATTGTAGAAAGAAGGGAGAGAGGGATACCTTAGAGAGAGATTGTGGAGTGGGAAATGATGGAATGATGTTGCAAAATTGGTGTTATATTTATAGGGAATACATGGAGTTGTAAAAGAGTTGGGAATTCATGTAACGTCGTAAAAGAGTTGTAAACTTAGGGTCGAATTTACAACGTATTCGATGTAAAGACGTTGGCAAATGTGGATTCAATGTACCATTACGGTACAATTCATTGAGATGTTATAGTGAATTAAATGGACCGTAACGGTATAGAATAGAACGTCGTAAACTCAATGGGAGCTAAAAACGTCATAAAGACGTTGTTAGTTGCCAACGTCTTTACGACGTTTTTTTTCCCGACTTATTTACGACGTTTATTAATAATATTTCAATTAAAATAGTTTATATGATTTATATATTATAAGATATATAAATTATATATGGTTTATATAAATTATTATAAATTATATATGGTTTATATAATTTATATCAATTGTAATATGCATAGTATTTTATATAATTTATAAGATTAAAAACGTTGTAAAATCGTTGGGAGCTAAAAACGTCGTAAAGAGGTTATTAGTTGCCAACGACTTTACGACGTTTTTAGCTCCCAACGATTTTACAACGTTTTTAATAATTTAATTTTTTCTAAGTGTTTATACGTATATAAATCATATAAAATACTATAAAATATTATAAATCCTATCAACCATATAAACTATATTGCAAATATGATATAGTATTATAAATCATATAAATCTTATAATTATATAAATTTTCCAAAAATATAAAAGATTTATAAGATTAAAAACGTTGTAAAATCGTTGGGAGCTAAAAACGTCGTAAAGAGGTTGTTAGTTGCCAACAACTTTACGACGTTTAATAAGAAAACGTTGTAAATTCCTTGCCAACTAACAACGTCCTTACGACGTTTTTAGCTCCCAACGATTTTACAACGTTTTTAATAATTTAATTTTTTCTAAGTGTTTATACATATATAAATCATATAAAATACTATAAAATATTATAAATCCTATCAACCATATAAACTATATTGCAAATATGATATAGTATTATAAATCATATAAATCTTATAATTATATAAATTTTCCAAAAATATAAAAGATTTATAAGGTTAAAAACGTTGTAAAATCGTTGGGAGCTAAAAACGTCGTAAAGAGGTTGTTAGTTGCCAACGACTTTACGGCGTTTTATAAGAAAACGTCGTAAAGTCCTTAGCAACTAACAACGTCTTTACGACGTTTTTAGCTCCCAACGATTTTACAACGTTTTTAATAATTTAATTTTTTCTAAGTGTTTATACATCATATAAATCATATAAAATACTATAAAATATTATAAATCCTATCAACCATATAAACTATATTTCAAATATGATATAGTATTATAAATCATATAAATCTTATAATTATATAAATTTTCCAAAGATATAAAAGATTTATAAGATTAAAAACGTTGTAAAATCATTGGAAGCTAAAAACGTCGTAAAGACGTTGTTAGTTGCCAACGACTTTATGACATTTTATAAGAAAACGTCGTAAAGTCCTTGGCAACTAACAACGTCTTTACGACGTTTTTACCTCCCAACGATTTTACAACGTTTTCATGAAATTTTTTTTTTCCTAAGTGTTTTTCCCTAAGTGTTTTGTGGAATGTTATATTGATTTATAAAACTTAGATTGATAAATTTTGATTGATTTGTAAAACTTACTTTGATTAAACTTAGATTGATAAAAGATTGACATAACGTAAATTACATTAAAATTCTGCAATGGTACATTGTTCTTACATTATAAACTGTAGTTTCAATCAGATTCACCGTTACTACCATTTTCACTACTTGGATTATCACTTTCTGCAAACTCGTCGCGCTCCTCATCGTCAACATCTTATTCAGGGAGATCCTCGTACTCTCGGTTTTCCGGATCGATAAGAACCACTAGCTCTGTAGCTTCCTCTGGCACCTGTATCGATGAACATGATTCTTCCTGCAACGGTAAATCTCCACATCCAATAAATCACACACGCGGTGTGATTTTCACTGTAGCTAACCAATTGATGCCTGACTCTTTGACCCTTGGATATGGAATGAAGCTAACTTGCTCTGCTTGTGATGCTAAGACGAAAGGCTCAAACTTGTTGTATCTTCTCCTCCCATTCACGTCCACAACTCCAAATTTGTTGTAACGGAAACCTCTGTTGATTACGGGATCAAACCAGTCACATTTGAATAGCACAGTTTTCAACCCAATTAATCCCACAAATTCCACTTCGATAATCTCTTGCAAAACCCCATAGAAATCGGTTTCACCTTTCAGACATACTCCCCAATTCAACCGTGATTTCAGTTAGACTAGTTTGGTGCATGAATATTTCTGCCCCATTCATAAACTCCTTTGTCACGATTCCGGCAACATCTCTATGCATATACATCCACTTCCGTTGCTCGAATATATCTTCACCGAAAGACATTTTTTGGGTTTTTCCACAAAACCGTTTTTTTCTCCCTCTACTACGTTTTTTTTTGTTTTTTGATGTTGTGATTAATGAAGAGAGTCTTCCTCCTTATATAGGCAAAAAATTAACGATGATTTTACTTCCCGCAAATTACGAGTAAATTACAACACTTGTACCTAACCATAAATATCTAATTTGAAATTACGTCTTTAAATAGTTGTAAAGTTTTTAGTTGTAAATGAGTTGTAAAGTAGAGACGTTTTAGCATCGAAATTTTTAATTTAACAACACCTTTACAACTCCAAATTTAAATTTTATTTAAAGCTTTTACGTAATAAGAAAAATGCGTTTACCTACTTTGACATTCGATGTTAATTCGATGTAAAGTATAGAGGTCGTAAAAGAGTTGCAAGTTAGGGACTAATTTACAACGAATTGTTTGAGCAATGAGAAAATGTTGTTAAGGAGTCGTAAAATACCGACTTGTTTACAAAGTAAATTTTCGTTGTACTCTTACAACTCTTTTAGGACGAAATCTCAAAACGTCGTAAAGGAGTTGCAAATACCTCCCTATTTTACGACGTCCCAAAAACGTTGTAAAAAATGGTCCCTAAACTAATATTCTCTTGTAGTGTTAAGGCAGTTGTATAACCTGGGATCGAGTCCCCATGCCTACATTATGTAAGAATTTGGCTATTGGACCGGTCAGTTGTGCCTCAATATAATTTGCCGTTGACAAAAAAAATTGATTCAATTTTCTTTTTCTAACGTTTTTTAACCTTATATTTAAATATATAGAAGCAAATTTCCATGTGACCACTCTGGTCCAATGTATATAGACCACACAAAAAGATAAGACAGCAAAATTTTGAAATTTTCAAACTTAAGAGTTCAGACAAAAATATAAAGAGAAGAAAGATCGTGTGAGGTTCGGTGATATAATTAGTTAAGATACTTCCCTATTATTATGTTTGAGTACACTTTTTATCAAATAATTAACTATATATTATCTATTTAATTTTTGTTTTTGTCAACGAGTTCAGTAGTCTCTCGACCAATATAATAATACACTCATTGTAACTGGCTTGGTTAATCCGAATTCTTTCATATTTTTTTAATCTTTTTAATCTAAATGATTCAACACAAATACCATTTAAGGTCTACAAATATGAAAAAATCTAATTTAACTATACTATAAATCAGACCAGACCAATATCAAAGTCTCTCAACTACTTAAATTTACTTTACCTTTGCCAACTTTGACTAATATTTTAATTAGTTTTTAATATCTGATTCATAACCAATTTTAATGATTGAAATTTTCAATTTTGAATTATCCTAGACACATATTATATATGATATTTTCAAGGGTTTTCACGTAACTTTTCTTGATTTTCAAATCAAATCTCATGTCTATTGATTTTAAAATGGAAACATATAATATTTATTGAATTAAACTATCCCTACCCTGAAGTAGTAGAAGCGGGATTTAAAAAAATTATTAGGCTAGTTGACAAAAAAAAAACAACCCAAATTAAAAAAAAATCTAATGTAACAATTAAGTACAAATATACGACCAACAATAAAGTTGCTCAACTAGTTAAGTTTATTTCACATTTGCCAACTTTTCTTTTTTTTTTTATAATTACATTTGCCAACTTTGACATATTCATATATAATATTTTTAAGTGTTTATTTCGTTGACAAAAAAAAAAAAGTGTTTATTTCATTTTTTAAAATAAATCTTGCTAATACTTTACAAAATAATACATTTTTATCTTTACTTATTCTCTGAAATTTCGTCAAAAGTCAATATTGATTTACGAAAGTAAAGTTTTTAAGTCACACCAACGGATTATAAATTAATTGATGAGAGATTAGCTCATTGTTAATTGCACAAATTGCATGAACCCAAAAATAAAACAAATAAGAGAAAAATAATTAAAAACAAAAACAGAATTAAATTAAGAACCGGTTAAGTTAAACCAAGAAAATCAGCAGCTGATTTAGCCATAATATGAGCAAATTCACTGAAACTAATAACACCGTCACCGTTAGAATCAGCTTCCGTCATCATTTCCGTTAATTCACGATAAGTCAACGGATGTCCCATTTTAGCCATTGACCCAGCAAGTTCCGCCGCCGTTATTGAACCGTTACCGTCACGATCAAATGAACGGAAAACCTCCATTAACTGATCTTGATTTATCAAAACCTCTTCGTTTAGATCCGGCAAAATCGCAACAACGAGCTCATCGAATTCGATGGATCCATTACCATTACGATCGATTTGATTGAGGAGAAGAGAGATTTGATCACCTCGAGGTTTAATTCCGAGAGAACGAAGAAGAGCAGCGAGTTCGAGCTGTGTTAAGCTTCCGTCTCCGTCCATGTCGAAACGAGCGAAAATGTCTTTGAGTTGTTTGATTTGATCGTTGGGTTTCGTAGACGCCATTGATGAAGAAGGTAGAGAATTTGGGGATTTTGGTTTTTTTTTTGGATATTTATGAAATTTTTGGTGATGAATAGTTCTCAAATTTGAAGAAGCCGCGTTAATGGAGAAGAAGTTGTAAATAAAATAATTATATAATTTATATGTAAATTGAATAGTATTCCGTAGTAATTTTTTATTTTTTTTTATTACATTTATCTATAAATTTGTTTCAATTATTGATAAGATATTAAATATGTGGAGACAGTCTTTAGATAATTGACGGTGAAATCATTAAATTGGAAATTGGTTAGGAAGCTCAAAATATAGCTACATTTTTGTCTTATTATTATGTTTTTCTTTGATAATTGGATAATATCATCAAAAATTTGCAAAATTATGACAATATCCATATAAAACATATGTTAATGTCTATTTTAAGTAAAATTATATATGTTCATATAACTGATCATCGATATATGTTTATGTCTAAAAATCAAAAATGTATTAATCCGTATCTATGTAATTTATTATCGTTAAAAAGAATATATCCACATGGAAGACATAAAAAAATAAAAAATTAGAGAGAGGAAAACGTTCAAGGTACTTTTGATGATTATGAACATTAACACGACATTTTTGATTATTTAATTTTAAAAGAAGGCATTTTCAATTTTCTTAAATATATTAGACATAGCTACGACTTTACTTTACGATATATATGAATTCTTTTCTATAAAAAACTACTTTATTATATACTATTCTATGGAGTTATTCGATTATTTATCATTTTTTTAATAAATAAATTAACAAAATGTGTAAATAGCTCTTAGCCTAGTGGTAGGCGGTAAGTCCACATCAGATACCTCATTTGCACAATCAGATATCGAGTCTCACTGCCTATATTATGTAGGAATTTGGTTATTGGACCGGCCAGTTGTAACCTAATATAATTTGTCATTGACCAAAAAAAATTAACAAAATCTAATTTATAGACAAAAATCCACCTCAAAATCATTCAATTTTTTAAAATTAAAGCGAAAAACAGAAACACTTAATTCGATAATATTTTTATTCATATCCTACAATAATATAACATGGTTGTCTGGATTCCATTAGAAAAAACTGTAAATATGAACACCAATTTATGTGACAACTTCTATATATGTGAGAAAATCCAAAAAAATAAATTATACAATACAAATCCTTTACATTTGGAAAAGTGTTACAAAGTTTAGTATATATTTTTATATGAGTTAGTTTCAGTATATTTAATGTGAAGTTGTTAATAAAGAATCCAAGGAGTAGAAATTTTCTTCAATGATCTCAAAACGACTTACAAATTTGAAGTCAAAATTGTCATTAAAACAATTTGACAATGACGAAGAATTCAGAACCCTCTCTTTACCCCAGAAGCTTCCAAACAAAAACTCACCATTCTTTGAAAACTCTTCTAAAACTTGTTCAACTTCTTCAATACAACCAAAACCTTCAATCTCCAACTTCATAAACTCTTTTCTCCATTCCAAATCAACCTCATTATTCTCTCGACATTCGCAACCGAGCTCCATTCTTTTTATTCGTTGATTTAGCCCCCATTTTGTGTAACACTTTCTTGTGTTCTTGACTAGCTTTTGAGGAAGTCCAAGGAAGATGAAGATGGCGATCTGAAGAACAAGACAGTTGCAACAACAGGTTACAACAACACAATCAGCTGCAAATTTGTTTAGATCTTCCATGGAATTTTGAAGGAGAGACTCGAATAAGATAGAGAAAAACAATAATTGATATCAGAAAACAATCTAAAATCTAACATATTTTAGTAAATTTGAAGTATTTGGTTCCAAGGAACTCCTTTGTTCTTTGCTTGCTTCTATAAGGAACACATATGGAAAAAAGGATAATCAAGGAATGCAAATATAATAAGTAAAGTTATATGAAATATAATATAATTAATGTGTGAACAGAATTTGTGAGATTAGGATAATCATGAATAATTTTTTTCTTGAATAACACTCTACATCTAATTCGCTATCCGATCAAGATGGTAGGTTATGACAAAGAAAATGGTTTTTGACTAATTATAATAAAACATAAAAGGAAAAAAATGCACCAACTATTACAATTTTTAGTTGAATACACAATATATATATAAACTTTTTTAATATATTATCGAGTTTAAGAGTATTAAACTTAAAAAGGTATTAACTTTTGTTAAACAAATTTTTTTGACAGAGAGTTTAGATATACAACTTATTATGTTTAAATTTTGTGTATAAACATGTATTAATTATATTTACACCTTTTAAAATTTGATTATGTTAAACTCGATCATGCACAAAAATAAGTTTTGAAATATTATGTATTAAACTGACAATGGTAATAGTGGTGTATTTTTACAGTAACAAAAAAATGATTTAATTTTAGATGATTTTTAACAAAATTTCCCTTACATAAAACAATATAATAGTATATTTTCATAAATATTATATTCCGGCAGGTAATTCGAATATTTCTCGAATTTGGAATTGTCATTAATGATTACAAATCTTTATGAAAATTAGCAATTGAAGTATATTGGAATAATAAAATATATAAATAAGTTCATGTGTATTGATATAATAGATGTGAATCCCATAAAAAGATATAACATAATTCAGAACTCTTTTGTGAAAAGCTCTAGCATTGTGTACACGCTAAGTATTTTTTTTTCTTTAAACATAAAAGCATGGATATAAGATAATACGTTGATACGTTTAGCAAAAAAATTTCATTGACCTTAATTATATTAAAGAACCATGCTTAAGTTTTCAAAAAATAATTAACAGAAATATAATTAAATTATTAATCATCAAGTCAAAAAAACATTGACAAAGAGTTTTTGGTCAAGTGTTTGAGTATAATCACTGCTGCATTTTTTAGTTGAGTTCAATTTTAAAGAGTCGTGTTTGTTTCATGTCATATTGTTAGAAACTTGAAAAAAGGTTATCTATGAATTAGACATTATCGATCAAATTAACATAAAAACCCCAAATACAAATATATTTTTGAATTTCTTTGTATTGATATACATTCGATCAAATGTTTGCTTTGGGTGCAAGTGACATTTAGTCTAGTGGCAGGTGGTAAGTCTACAAGAGACATGCGCATTTGCACATCCTAGGATCGAGTCTCCGCTTGCATTTACAAGAAGTTGACTAATGGGCCGGCTATTTGTGGCTCAAGGTTGAAAAAAAAAGTTCGCTTTGGATTTGGGCCAAAGCCCATTAATGTTTTTCAATGAAAGTGATTGAAGTCGTGAATGAGTGAGTGGATTATCAACACCAATCATGTTATTTTCACTCTTTTTCTGACCATTTGGTATAAGTACCACCAAAATTTGTACCTCTAGTGAAAATTTTGTAAATGAAAATAATATATCTTCTAAAAGTCAGTATTTTAAAGATATTATTTGTTGGTATCAGTTCTGCTAAATGAGCCCAAAAACATATAATAACCTAGGCCTAAAGAGTACAAAAAGTTGCCATACAGGTGAGTTAATAATCAAATCGTCAAAAAATTAGTTATAATCTAATATTTACTTCAACAATTATTTTCATTGGAATTTACATTCCATGTAATTACGTAGAAAAACTTAGAGATTAATTTATAAATTACATTATGTTGATCTAATCGTTGACGCAAAATATGATCTATAATATAAACTCTAAACCATATTGTAGAATTTTTTGATTATCTACAATCCATAGATTTGCTACAAATATAACATTTGAA